>CAJHNH020000972.1:37500-80000 GCA_905116865.2 Candidula unifasciata | reverse complement strand
TGTCTTTCCTTGTATCTCTTTTAAGGACCTTTCCAACTGTCGTGTATTATAGTTTTAATTTTCTTACAGTGTTGTCAGAAATGAATTCCTCCTTTCTTCTGATGTTTTAGAGAAGTTGTCCTCGTGTCTTAACCTTTATCTAAACAATTAGATTACCAAGGAATATATAATACAATTGTAGGCCTGAAGGATTCATGTACGTATATCACAATATAACACAAGTTTGAGAAAATGTGTGATCACAAGCGACACTACGATGCTACTGGAACGAGTGCTAAACACAGACTGATCTAACATGCGCCAGACCCGGTAATTCCCCTTTCTTCGCCACTCGTTATGCGAAACGTCGCTCGTTAAGCAAGTCATTCTTTTACAATTTCTTTTGCTCGTTATGCGAATTACTCGTTTTGAGAGGTGATCGTTAAGCGAGGTTCTACTGTATCACAAAATATCACAACATATGGTCCGCTTCCCCCGTGTGGGTTCCAGGGCCCCATTGTGGGGAAAACAAGAATAGACCCACTGCCTCCCCATAAGCATGTCGTAAGAGTCGACTAATTGGGGAGCTTCCTTTGAAGTCGGAATGCATCTGCCGGAGAGGCAAGGAACCAACAATCTGTATTCAAGAGAATGAGATCTGTAAAACTGAGGCACACGCAACACTTACCTTCTGGAGCAGGACTGCAGTTCAGTAGTGGACGAGCAACCAGAACCTTCCGCCAGTTTACAGCTGGTGAACGCGAAGAAGAAGGTCCGCTTGCAACGGAAATAGTTTGACACATGATATTTCTACCAATTCGGTTAACTTAACTTAATAATTGTCTTAACAGTCATAGAAAATAGTAACAGAAGTAATTAAATATTCCAAGTCAAGTTACCAAGACTATATGTATATATTGTGAGCTACAGAAATTAATTAATCATCCCTATGTTAAAAAACAAGCGTAAATGTCCAATACAAATAAGTATGTAGTTTCCACAAGAGATAAGAGGTATACACCTCTATAAGCCGGCCATTTGGAGGGGGCGAGATAAGAGATACACACCTGTATGAGCTGGCAATATGGAGGGGTGAGATAAGAGATACACACCTGTATGAGCTGACCATATGGAGGGGGCGAGATAAGAGATACAAACCTGTATGAGCTGGCACTATGGAGGGGTTAGATAAGAGATACACACCTGTATGAGCTAACCATATGAAGGGGGCAAGATAAGAGATACACGCCTGTATGAGCTGGCAATATGGAGGGGTGAGATAAGAGACACACACCTGTATGAGCTGACTATATGGAGGGGGCGAGATAAGAGATACACACCAGTATGAGCTGGCAATATGGAGGGGTGAGATAAGAGATACACACCTGTATGAGCTAACCATATGAAGAGGGCGAGAAAAGAGATACACACCTGTATGAGCTGGCAATATGGAGGGGTGAAATAAAGGATACACACCTGTATGAGCTGACCATATAATGGGGTGAGATAAGAGATACACACCTGTGTGAGCTGACCATATGGAGGGGTGAGATAAGAGATACACACCTGTATGAGCTGGCAATATGGAGGGGTGAGATAAGAGATACACACCTGTATGAGCTGTATATATGAAGGGGTGAGATAAGAGATACACACCTGCATGAGCTGGCAATATGGAGGGGTGAGATAAGAGATACACACCTGTAAGAGCTGACTATATGGAGGGGGCGAGATAAGAGATACACACCTGTATGAGCTGACCATATGGAGGGTGCGAAACAATATCCATGATTTGATGTCTCTTCTATGTTATTGGCCACATCGATCTATTTGAATGTTTATTTCCAAGATTTTGTTAATACTACCTGCAATTCTTCTTGTTTTCCTCTGTTTAATCATCTTTTTTTTTGTTAAAAGTTGGAAGAGTGGGGTGACAAACAAAAAGGTGTGGGGGGGGGGGGGGGCGTGGGTACGCTTGTCCTATACTGTGGAAATAACGTTTAAAAAAAGATGAAAACCACTGCTCCACGCAATCATATTAGATAACTGATCATCCTTCTGTCTGACTGGCCCTGCCTTTTCCACAGTGATCCTTCAGATTGTTCTCCTGTGCCTCTTTCCGTACCACATGACATAAGAACAGTGATTTTTTTTCTCTCTCTTAAACTTGCTTATCTAGTCGATTAGCAGTTCACGAAACAGAAGATCATGGCAGTAGGTTACCAGTCCCACACGTCATGGATTATAAGAGAAAAGGACCCATCATGATTCATGCAGATCTAGGGCCGCGTGAGCGCAGTCGATACGAGAATCGCTTTCAAATCCAGCTGCTAGACGCTGCAGCCCACGGTCGGTGTTCGAAACCGGAAGGTTCCCGGTTTTCACCAAGCCTCTAGGAAATGGGTACTAGAGTTGACACCCTGAGGTAAATGGAGGAACGTCGCTAAAGCCATAGAGTTACGTGCGGACGGCGACACAGGCGGGCAGTTTCTTTTCAGCTGTCCGTACTGGTGGCAGAGCACTTATGGTTTATAACCGTGTTCAATGACGCTGGTTCACATCTCCCGACTTTACCTTTTGCCTTTTTATTCATGCATATCGTAAGATGCTACTAGGAAATCTAGCATAAAGAGAGCTGCCAACCCTAGAATAAGAGTAAATAGCTCAGTGAAGCCAGTCACGAAAAACTAAATGAACGGCTTGGAGTGAGGTGGTTAAAGTCTACGCTCCCTAGGAAAATGCCAAGCAGAAGACGACCACACAGATAATTACTGCAAAAACAAATAATGTAAATCATTTTGGCAGAATCTGTGTTGACATTAATCCAGCAAAATTTATTTTAAGTGAAAAGCGAGAATAAACCCAAATCAACAAACAAGACTTGAAAAAAGAACACATTTAGGAATCAATTTCTGTATAAAAGCATCGGGAAGAGTACAAAATAAACGTGAAGGTAAAAAGAAGTTAAATTGCAATAGTTAAAAAAAAAAGGAAGCAAAAAATACTTGTTAAAAAAAAATGTACATTAAAAAAAAAAAAAAAATATCTACGCCAAATGCTGCGTAGATAAAAGGATTGTATTTTTACCTCAGCTGAATATAGCTACGGAAAAAAAAAGGTCTAGGAAGTGTTTCAGCATAATGGAGACAGATGATCGATATCGGCAACTGGCAAGGACATGAGATGCTACAGGCCGAGACAGAATGGGTATTCAAACAATTAATACCAGGAAAAGCAACTGCTGCTGGAGAAATCTCTGGGGAAATTCTGCTGTCCCAGATGAAATAAACACAGTGAGTTCCCCATGACTTGTTAGACAGTAGCAAGTAGATATAGTAGGCGACTAATTTACAGTCGAGACGTGTTTTATACTTGTCGCTCAGCTGAAACAATGTCTGCGATATCTGAAGTTGGTCTTACTGCTACAGAGGCAATGAAAAAAGTAAATATTTATATTTGGGAAAAAATGAAAATCTGAAATTGTCAGATAAACGTCCGTTTGAGGAACCAACCCTCCATTTATCACTCTGGCTCATATACAAGGTCGGACAATTAAGTAATGAGACTAATTCCATAAAAATTAAAATAATCAACAGTTGAAGGTATAACCTGTATTTTATTCAAAGTAAGCCACACGTGCATTGATAAAGCAAGTGGTACTATCTAAGAAACACTAAAACGACCTCTGTTGTTTTTTTTTTTTGTTATTATGACCCTTGAAGTCGATGTTACGGCCCTTTGGGTGTCATCAAAATCGCTTAGAAAGCGTCCTTTTAATCGAAACTTTAATTTTGGAAATAGAAAATAATCACAGGGAGAGAAATCTGGGAAAAACAGTGGAAGGCTGAGAACACACACTTGTTTTTGGGCCCTAAATTCTTGTTTTGATATAATATCTTTTGGGTACTCAACCCGCTGATCTTTTTGGTTATCAAACAACGAATGTGGTACAAACCAGCAAACAACTTTTTTCTTGTTAAAATCTTACACACAAATTTTATGAATGGTCTCTCTATTACTACCAGATTCATCTGCCACCACCTTAACAGTAAAACAATGATCTTTTTGTATCCGTTCTCTGACTTTTGCAATTAAATCATCATTACAAATATAAATTTGGTGTCAAGGTCTAGGCGCATTAGTAATCATTTCCACACCACTTTTGAATCGGCAATACCACCTGCAAATTTGTGCACGAGATAAACTTTTATCAATTGAACTGTTTCAATGGCACTTTTTCTGAGTTTAAAAAAGAAATTAATTTTAGTTTTTTTCTCCGTGCTGATTAAGTAGCAATGCATCTCTGACTAGGTCAGCAAAATGGCGGTTTGTTTGTTGTCTGCTTATCGGGCGGTGATGAAAAGTTGCCATATCATAAATGAATGTTGTCTTTTTAGATTCCATGGTTTGCTTTATACATGGCATTTTTGTCTTGGCAATAATAAAGTCAGTCTCAATAATTAATCGTCGGACCTTGTAGGTAGGCAGTTAGTTTGCTACCATAGCGACGACCGTCATAGCCTCAGCAGAGATAAATGGCGTATTGGGTATATAGGGAAAAACCTATATTTTATAGATTAATCGACACTTGGTGGGTGATGTGGTCAGCATCGCACCGGCCGCCTTTACTTCTGTCGTGGAGTGAACAGCCAACCCTACACTGTGGACTGTTCGTGACGCTGACTTCCCTAAGCGGGCACGTCACATTTCAAATCTATACCTGTCCGTAGGGGTATATAGTCCCTTATATTGATATATACCTCTATCTGGTGAAATAATCATTTCTAGATCCTCTATTTGTTTTGAGAAGTCTACATTTTCTAACTTGCAACTGTGGGATGAATATTTCTTGAGTATAATTCAGAAATTCTTGTGAGCCTTTTTACTCCTTGGGCATAAATACAGGGACTTCTTTCCTAGAGACGCCAAGCTCAGTCTGAGCGGGCATTTTTTTTTTGCCAAACTTCTGAGGTGTCGGAAGACTTTGTAATTCGCTCCTCAACTTTGACACTTTCAAAGTACCAGTTAATCCTTGAAGGATTCGTAAGCTTGGGTAAGTTGATTATAGTTTACGAGTACCATGATATATGTCTCTTGAAAGTTGGCCACTGCTGCAGGGAGGGAAGATTCAGCTATGTGATCGCACAGAACTGGGCCGTTCTTGATATCCAGACACTCCAGGCTTAAATCAAACTAGCTTGTGCCGTACATAACACACACCATTGTAAAAAATATTAAACCCAGCAAGTTAATTATTCTCTAACCAAACAAGGAGTTGTATCGACTAACAGACATTTGTAAACTGGGTCATCCTGCATTCGGTTAGGCTGTGATGCCAGAGCTCGGCACTCTGAGTCAAAGGTTAACTTTAGCACGACAACATTGAGTGTGTAGTCAGCGGCTTGTGGAGAGATGAAATATATTCATGTACGAACGAGATAGAATGTATGTCTGCGAGTGCAAATGGAAAGGTGGAGAGAGGATGTGCTATGTGTAGTAGTAGCTATCCATCTCCACTATGTACCTTATCTTCTATCTGGTTACTGACTTACAGACAGAGAAATGAAAGGGGACATGGTCTCCTGTTCTTGAGAGTATACTCTGAGTGACTAGAAGGGTAGCAGAAGATAAGTTGAGCTGGTGTGTGCATCTTAAGATGATTGCTAATTCTGAGTTCTTTCCTGACAGGATGAAATGCAGACGAATCACAGTCCAACCAGCAATCACCAACCCACAACCAGCAGTCACCAACCCATAACCAACAATCACCAATCCATACAATTCCTATCACCAATCCTACCCGAAACCCTACATATTGTTGGCATACCTTCAACACGGCAGGAGTTGGTGTGTGAGTTCCAGTGGCTGAGTGGCAGTCTTGCAGGCCACCTGTGTCATCAATCCAAGGAATCCTTCCTCGTGAGCTTGTGTGTGAGTTCCAGTGGCAGAGAGACAGTATTGCAGGCCACCAGTGTCATCAATCCAAGGAAGTCTTCTTCAGGAGCTGTGTTGGGCTCCAGTGTGGTTCCTTTGTCCTCAAATGTGAGACGATCAGTGGGTGCCAGAACAACCAGAGAGAAAAGCAATCTATTGAGTCAGCCGGTTCAAGTCACCATGGACTGAGGGGAGCAGAGACCTACCAGTTTGGTTAAGTACATCTAGGATGACCTACATTCTCTCTGTCCATGCTCACCTTTAGTTCACCGTGATGAAATATGTACTTGTTTAAGAACTGACTCTGGCTGTTTCAACATCATTGCTGTAACATTAAGTCATGAATTCCTTTCACTGGAAACCATCCTGATTGTCTTGATATTTATATATATGTATATATTGAAAATATTAAATGCATTCTCAGAAATTTTCATGGCTGACTTGGGTGTCCCTGTTTCACCATTCTGACTGTCTAGCTTTTATGTTTGTGTGATTAATAAGTGTAATCTGTGTTAACATGGCTATGGTAGTATAGTATCATAACCTAGGTGCTAGCTTTTTATAATAGTGGGGGCGTCCAGCCAAGTGTGACTAGGAATATTAGATATTCTGTAGTGCTAGAGCTTGAGTTGCCCTACTCCTGAAATGAGCTGGGCGTATATTGGCCACGGGATCTCCGTTAGACCAATAGGAGCCAACGCCTCAACATTATTATTTCAGAGTGCTGTTGGTTCTTAAGGAGAAATCCTTAAATCAGGCACGAGTCATGAGCGGTATGTGACAACTTCCCAGGAGTGTACCTGGTACCCACTCAAGGCTGGGTCCACCTGGCAGCCAAGATCATTTCTGAGAAAAGTCCGGCCCCCGTCAGGACCAGAACCGACAACTCTCCGATCCGCAGGCGAGCGTCTAGCCGCTAGACCACGGAGGCACCTACCATAACTTCAGTTTTAAAATAAAATGTTTGCGTATCCTTTACAAGACATTACAGAACCAACCCCAGCATTTTTTGGCTGTTGTGGTTTTGCTAGGCACATTTACGTCCGGTAGTTTATAACCGCAATACCTGTAGCAACTTCCCCAGCGTCTTGTCCGATCAGAGCAATAGAAGTCCGAAACCTTGGACTCATGACCCCAGTCAGCCCTGCATTCCCTTTTTGTTTTACCCCGAGAATGTCAAGGACAGGGGTTCTCAAAGTGTTTTGGCTGCGGCACCCTTGTCAGGCTGAAAACATTTCGCGGCAAAGCTACACATTAAGCGGTTAAATTCTTAAGAGAAAAAGAAAAAAATAGTGTTTATTTAATGTTCAGTTCAGTTGTCTTTAACGCGACGAATGAAACTATCTGGATGAATTTTGCATTATATCCTTTTCATTTTTAGAAATTTTCTCCATAATGGATGACCCTGGCTGAAGAGATAAAGCGTTTACGTATTGACCTTCCGGTACCTTTTCGTTCCAAACCGAAATATAGCCAAGGTAGCTAGGGTCAGATTTTCTTAGTTTTCCTCGGATTTTCTTTGTGGTTGAGTTGTATTTCCGCGAACTGAGGCAGGCCGACTTGGGTGGCTTAGACTAGCAGCTGTCTGCTGGGACAATGTTAACTTACTTACCGACTCTACCTTAACGAATGCAGGTAGAGGATGGGTCGCACCTTCGGATAAATACGAGGACAATTCTTAGCTTGTTGCGATTGGCATTTTATCCGGCACGAAAAACGTTTTAGTGTAGAACAAACAAGCAACTTTGTTCGACAGTGGCGAGGAAAGACTACTTGAATTTTAATTCTTATGTATCTTTGCCTTCTTTAATAACTGTACAGTGTTTAGCTGACTTTTCTTGATTACTGCCGCGGCACCCCTGGCATACGCTGGCTGGACCCCAGGGTGCCGCAGCACCCAGTTTGAGAACCTCTGGTCTAGGAGGTAAACGGGCTGAAACAATTGTCGACGTGGGGGGGGGGGGGGGGGGGGGGGTAACACTTACTGAAGATCGGTAGGCTCCTGCTATTGTACTTCTTACCCGACTCGTCCTTCCTTTCGCCCCCCCTCCCCCCCCCCCCAACAATCCTCGGCTGCTACCCGCAGGTTTGACCACTCTAAGATTATATTCTAGATGGCAAGCTCCCAGTATGGGTTCTATGGCACCAGCCAAACAGGGGTGGAGCTGTTGCGCTTACATGTATTCGACAACATTACGTGTTTGAGTACGATGGAGTTTCACAACAGACCACACAGGACAGAATGAGTTGCAGAACCAACCCCAGCAATTGTTTGGCTTTTCATTGTTTTCTAGACAAATTTTCGTTCAGTAGTTTGCTATTGCTTATTAAACGGTCGGCTCTCGAGATCACTGTCGAAACTACCGCAAGGTGGTCTGCTAAAAAACCGTCTGCAACCGGAATCGAACTCAGGACCCTGACATGAAGAAGCAACGCCTAAGCCACAGACGTCGACTAGATTAGAGTAAAGGATTATAGTATAGGATATTAGAGTATAGCATATTAAAGTATAGGATATTAGAGTATAGCATATTAAAGTATAGGATATTAGAGTATCGCATATTAGAGGATAGAGTACAGTACAGAAAACATGTTTCCGGTGGCAGGATGAACACAATGTATGCAGACATACCTAGCAAATAAAACAGAACATTTACTCCATTTGATGACAAACTAATTATGCGATTTCCTAGTCATTAGTCAAAGACGTGTCACGCAATTATTATGATGACAAATGGTTATTAGTTTCGCACGTTGACAACTTGCAACTGTCGACATACATTGTCTGTAATTCTAGTCGTCCCCATGTGAGGTGCAATTTTTCGTTATTTAAAGCCCCACCCTGGCTTTTGCGGGGAGGGGGGGGGGGGCTAAATATAGCCGGTCATTAAATATCCACTAAACGACTGAACGGGGTTTCCGGGACCTCTCCACGGATGATCCTCATCCGCATAGTGGCATTCATGTCACCGGGTGCTTATCACTTGTGGGATTTCCAGGTTGGGTACAATTTACTTACTTACTATCCATTGTCTGATGCAACCGCCTGTGTGTAGAAGTAAGGGACCCCTTTTTTCCCAGCCAGGAATTCACCCCTATACTATCAATCAATTCAAACCCACCCATTCATTCATCAATTCTGCTTGTCTGTCTCCCCTTTCAATCGCCGATAAGCCTTATCTGTTTGTTGAACAGTTTATCGGTCTGTCTGTCAGCCTGCTTAATATATTTACTCAAGATTTTCTGCCTACAACGGCTTTTTGTAAGCTTTTGTGTCTACATTTGCACAAGTGTTCCGCTATTTCCACTCGATCCCATTCAGTCCCTTCCTTATGCTTCCATGATTTCCTGTCTACTTTTCTTGTTCCTTCCTGTACACCATTCTCCGCCTTTCATATCTACAATTTCCGTTCGTTCCATCTACTATTCCCTCTTTTCCTATCTATTATTCCCATTCTTCACATCTACTATTCCTGCATTTCCTGCCTGTCTATTATTTCCATGCTTCACATCTACTATTCCTGCATTTCCTGCCTGTCTATTATTTCCATGCTTCACATCTACTATTCCTGCATTTCCTGTCTGCCCATTATTTCCATGCTTGATCGACTACTATTCCACTCTTTCCTGTCTGTCCATTATTTCCATGCTTCATCGACTACTATTCCACTCTTTCCTGTCTGTCCATTATTTCCATGCTTCATCGACTACTATTCCACTCTTTCCTGTCTGTCCATTATTTCCATGCTTCATCGACTACTATTCCACTCTTTCCTGTCTGTCCATTATTTCCATGCTTCATCGACTACTATTCCACTCTTTCCTGTCTGTCCATTATTTCCATGCTTCATCGACTACTATTCCACTCTTTCCTGTCTGTCAATTATTTCCATGCTTCACATCTACTATTCCTGCATTTCCTGTCTGTCCATTATTTCCATGCTTCATCGACTACTATTCCACTCTTTCCTGTCTGTCCATTATTTCCATGCTTCACATCTACTATTCCTGCATTTCCTGTCTGTCCATTATTTCCTTGCTTCATCGACTACTATTCCACTCTTTCCTGTCTGTCCATTATTTCCATGCTTCATCGACTACTATTCCACTCTTTCCTGTCTGTCCATTATTTCCATGCTTCATCGATCGACTACTATTCCACTCTTTCCTGTCTGTCCATTATTTCCATGCTTCACATCTGCTATTCCTGCATTTCCTGTCTGTCCATTATTTCCATGCTTCATCGACTACTATTCCACTCTTTCCTGTCTGTCCATTATTTCCATGCTTCACATCTACTATTCCTGCATTTCCTGTCTGTCCATTATTTCCATGCTTCATCGACTACTATTCCACTCTTTCCTGTCTGTCCATTATTTCCATGCTTCATCGACTACTATTCCACTCTTTCCTGTCTGTCCATTATTTCCATGCTTCATCGACTACTATTCCACTCTTTTCTGTCTGTCCATTATTTCCATGCTTCATCGACTACTATTCCACTCTTTCCTGTCTGTCCATTATTTCCATGCTTCATCGATCGACTACTATTCCACTCTTTCCTGTCTGTCCATTATTTCCATGCTTCACATCTACTATTCCTGCATTTCCTGTCTGTCCATTATTTCCATGCTTCATCGACTACTGTTCCACTCTTTCCTGTCTGTCCATTATTTCCATGCTTCATCGACTACTATTCCACTCTTTACTGTCTGTCCATTATTTCCATGCTTCATCGACTACTATTCTACTCTTTCCTGTCTGTCCATTATTTCCATGCTTCACATCTACTATTCCTGCCTTTCCTGTCTGTCCATTATTTCCATGCGTCATCGACTACTATTCCACTCTTTCCTGTCTGTCCATTATTTCCATGCTTCACATCTACTATTCCTGCATTTCCTGTCTGCCCATTATTTCCATGCTTCATCGACTACTATTCCACTCTTTCCTGTCTGTCCATTATTTCCATGCTTCATCGACTACTATTCCACTCTTTCCTGTCTGTCCATTATTTCCATGCTTCATCGACTACTATTCCACTCTTTCCTGTCTGTCCATTATTTCCATGCTTCATCGACTACTATTCCACTCTTTCCTGTCTGTCCATTATTTCCATGCTTCATCGACTACTATTCCACTCTTTCCTGTCGGTCCATTATTTCCATGCTTCACATCTACTATTCCTGCATTTCCTGTCTGTCCATTATTTCCATGCTTCATCGACTACTATTCCACTCTTTTCTGTCTGTCCATTATTTCCATGCTTCACATCTACTATTCCTGCATTTCCTGTCTGTCCATTATTTCCATGCTTCATCGACTACTATTCCACTCTTTTATGTCTGTCCATTATTTCCATGCTTCATCGACTACTATTCCTCTCTTTTCTGTCTGTCCATTATTTCCATGCTTCATCGACTACTATTCCACTCTTTTCTGTCTACTATTTTCGCATTTCAAGTCTACTATTCCCCTTCTTTCCATTTAATACTTCCGCGTTTTCTTTTATTACTTCCGGTCTTTCCTGACTGCTTTTCTTTTCTTCCCATCTAGTGTTCCCGCCCTCCTGCACAATACTCCCGTTCTGATCTAATACTGCAGCTTCTCCTTTAATATATATGTTGTTCCCATCTACTATTTTAGCGTTTTCTGTCCAATATTCCTTTTTTTCCCATTTACAACTTCAGCTTTTTCTATAACATTCCTGTTCTTCCCATTTACTATCTCAACCTTTCCTGCATAATATTTAAATTTTTCCATCTATTATTTCAGTCTTTTCTGCATAAATTCCCCTGTATCCCATCTAACGTTTCCACCGTTCCTGTCTAACATCCTCACCCTTCCCATCTATTTTTTTTTTCATCGCTCTTTTCTATAAAGTCGGCTCTGTGGCTAAGTCGATGCGAACGCTTCGTAATGCCGGGGTGCCGGGTTCGATACCAGCTGCGGGCTATGCGCCTTGCGTTGGTTTCGACAGTCGTATCAGGGAGCTGAAAGTCCAGAAAGCAGTGGCAAACTAGTGGACGTAAATTTGCCTAGAGAAACCACACAACAGCCAGGGGGCTGCTAGGGTTGGTTTTGCAACGTCCTGTAAAGGAAACGCAACTAACCTAGCCTTTTCTATTATCTCCGCTTTATTGTCAAATATTTCGGCCTTTACATACTCTATAAATTTTTTACCGTAGTCAGTTAACTAGCAGACGGTGTATTTTGATTTGTATTGTTACAATCGTTAGATTGTTTTGTTTTGTTTTCTGCCTGTCACCCACGTGAAATAACTTCACTGGCCCACTTGACTTCCACCAACGTCCAACAGATCATTGGCCTCCGACATGCCCCCACCCCTTCCTCAGGTGTGCGTGAGGAAGTTTAAAGGGGGCATCAAACACTGGTCAAATTGAGCGCATTTCTACAAGGGATAATTAGCGTTTTCAGTCTAACAGTCGAGAAAACAAAACAGCAGTACCAGCTTGATGTGGATAGTGATCTCAATTGTGTCTTGTGCAGTATCAGACCAACAATAGCAGACATTATCAAGTTATGATGACATAACTTTTATAGATGCTGTAAGACCTATTATAGATACTGTAAGAGCTATTATAGATGTTTTAAGAGATATTGTAGATGCTGTAATAGCTATTATAGATGATATAAGAACTACTACAGAGGATGTAAGAGCTACTACAGATGATGTAAGCGCTATTATAGATGGTTTAAGAGATATTACGTATAATGTAAGAGCTATTATAGATGATGTAATAGCTTTTAAATATGACGCACGAGCATTACAGATGATGTAATATCTTGTATGATGTAAGAACTCTTTGAGATGAAATAGCTATTACAGATGAGGTAGACACTATTGTGTTGGCTTCTGTGGCTTAGGCAATGCGAACGAACGTTGTTATGCCGGGGTGCCGGGTTCGATCCCAGCTGCGGACGATTTGTCTTGCATTGGTTTCGACAGTGGTACCGAGAGCTGACCGTTTAGAGACAATGATAAACTACGTAAAATGTGCCTAGAAAATCACAATAGTCGAAAAATGCTTGGATTGGTTCTGCAACGTCCTGTACAGGATATGCAACCAAATTTTTTTAAACACTAATATAGATGATGTAAGAGCTTTTCAAAATGATGTAAGAGCTATTAGAGATGACGTAAGCGTTATTATATACAATATAAGCCCTATTATTGACAATGTAAGCGCTATTATTGATGATGTAAGCGCTATTATAAATGAGCCAAAGCCACTTGGTTGGGTCTTCCGCCACTATTCACTTGCGAAAATGAAGAGTTTGGCGGTGTCTTTCACTGTAAACTACTTGCAGAAATGAGCCGTTTGATGGTGTCTACCATGCTTGTGGCAATGAACCATTTGGTGGTGACTTCCACCATAAACTACTCGTGTCAATTTACCATTTGGTGGTGTCTTCCATCATGAACTATTTGTAGCAATGAACCATTTGGCGGTGTCTTCCACTGTGAACTACTTGCAGAAATAAACCGTTTGATGGTGTCTTCCACCGTGAAATACTTGTGGCAATGAACTATTTGGTGGTGTCTTCCACCGTGAACTACTTGTGGCAATTAACCATTTGGTGGTGTCTTCCACCATGAACTACTTGTGGCAATGAACCATTTGGTGGTGTCTTCCACCATGAAATACTTGTAGCAATGAACCATTTGGTGGTGTCTTCCACCGTGAACTATTTGTGGCAATTAACCATTTGGTGGTGTCTTCCACCATGAACTACTTGTGGCAATGAACCATTTGGTGGTGTCTTACACCATGAACTAGTTATGACAATGAACCATTTGGTCGTGTCTTCCACCATGAACTAGTTATGGCAATGAACCATTTGGTGGTGTCTTCCACCATGAACTAGTTATGGCAATGAACCATTTGGTGGTGTCTTCCACCATGAACTAGTTATGGCAATGAACCATTTGGTGGTGTCTTCCACCATGAACTAGTTATGGCAATGAACCATTTGGCGTGACAATAAATCGCTTACCTAGGTCTTTCATCACTGCCCAGCTGTTAAAACAGGAGCAGTTTGACTGGTCTTTCATTTGTCGACAGACATGGAAAGAAGCCATCTACACTCTCCAGGATCATTCATCTGGAGGGAACTGGTTCAACGTAGCAGACATTAACAATCAGGTTCTGGAACAAGAACCAGCAATTGGACAAACAACCAGAACTTTCCGCTGTAGTTTACATACAGTAAACGCAAAGAAGAAGAATATAGCTGACTCAATCTCAGCGAATAAACACAAAGACGAAGAATATTGATGACTCAATCTCAGCCAATAAACATAAAGAAGAAGAAGATAGCTGACCCCAGTCTCAGCCAATAAACACAAAGAAGAATAATATTAATGACTCAATCTCAGCCAATAAACATAAAGAAGAAGAAGATAGCTGACCCAGTCTCAGCCAATAAACACAAAGAAGAAGAATATTGCTGACCCAGTCTCAGCGAATAAACACAAAGAAGAAGAATATTGATGACTCAATCTCAGCCAATAAACGCGAGAAGAAGAAGATAGCTGACTCTCAGTCTTAACTCCGGAAATATAAACCCTGACGGTTTTTGCCACCAGCAAATGACTCGCACCAAGTCATTAAGGTGGACAAAAGCCGAAATGCTTTTACAGTCCAGGCCACATGGGTGGACGTGGACTAAAAGGGCTGATTGACTGGCCTCCAAGAGGGCCACAGATTGTAGATTGGACACCCAAGACTGTAGATAAAAGATCTGTGTTGCACGAGAAAGCATTAATCGATGGCCTCATGCGGCTGCGACTGATAGAATCAAGGATCAATTTGGCCCAAGCAGGAAGTGATGCAGGGTAAAGTAGAATCGTGTGTAACCAACTAGTCACGGTACATATTAATATCTATACTATTTGACATCCCTGAGGTAGCAGAAGCATACAATGCAATGCTTCGTGTGTTGTGATGTCAAAGTTGAGTGACCAATTCACACAACATGAGACAGATACACCATGAATACGATCTCATGTATTGATTGACGCTCATAGAAAAAAAGGCAATAATGATAACAGTGCACTGAAGACGAAAAAAAATTTGAAAGCTGTCGCTATCATTCAGGGATTCGAACCTACTGCCTCTACTAATCTAAAACACCTTGCTGTTTTCATTGTTTTAAACAGTTACAATGCATCCTTTTAAAATTTAGCGCATAAAAATAGAATAAACAGAAAGATGCAGTAACACATTAACTTTTTTATACGTACCTATTGTTCGCTCCCTAGCGGAGCCGGACTTTTTTCAAAAATGACTTTGGCTTCCAGATCGACCCAGCCTTGAGTGGGTACCGGGTACACAACCTGAAGTAAAGGCGGCCGGCGTGATGCTGACCACATCACCCATCCTGTGCCGATTGGTCTATAAAAATATAGGTCTAGCCCTATATGCCCTATACGCCCAAAGGCGTAAAAAAGGGTCCTTTACTTTTTTATATGAACCCATCTATCTTTCTGCCCGGCTCTCTAGCGAAGCTGGTTAAACCTGACATCACGGTGACCGGGTGATGAAATTCTTGTGTTTCGGGTTCACTACCGGGGGTAGGCAGAAAAGCCACATTTCTCCCAGATTTACGGTACCTATCATGGAATCAAGGCCGAAGGGTTGCGATATCCATAGTACCGAGCCAAAGGGTTAAGAACTCATGGTTTCTGGATATTTAAAAAAAAACGTTCTTTCTACATCTTTCAATTCACTAAAGAAAGATGAAGATCATGAGTGAGCCTATTTATTTTCTTAAATCCAGCAATTTGTTTTAGAAAGCAAATTATAATCACAAAGGATAACATTACAAATAAAGCCACTAATAAGTTGAGAGTAATTTTAATGAAAAGGGGAAAAATGGTTCGCTTATGTCAATTTATAAATTTCAGCTCTGTTTTGGTCATTTTAACTCACAGGCAATTACCACCCACACGTATCATTCCAACAAAATTTTACCCGTGGCTACTACCGCCCCCAGGATCCTTCTAGAAAACTCTTTTCAGCGATATTTGCCAGTGTAGTATGCTATGTAATGGAACAACTGGATTTATTTCACTGGTGGGCAAGCATAAAATATACAAGGACAAACATTCGTATCAACAAGGGAGAAAAAATTCCTCTAATTAACAAACAACAACAAAATAGTGACTATTTGCGCTCATGAACACTATAACACTTAATGGTTGACATTTACACAATGATTATGGTGAATTGAGGTGAAATCGAATTTCTTTGAAACGTGTCCTGTTTACAATTTTGAAATCAATATGTTGTGAAGATAGAATCCAAGAAGGAAGAATTGTTTAGCATAAATATGCACGACATAGTGTTTTCAGTTTACAACGACGATTCAGATGAAACATCACATGCGGGCATCAGGTTTTGGTAGCCTCATGTTTCACGTCTGCTATCAGTACATTAGACAGCTGAGAGCAAATGTTGCCGACGCCTTGTGGGATTTCACGATAACATCCACAGTCGTTGGCATGTTTCAAATCATAACTATCGCAAGGTTACCGTTAGGAATAATTGTTGATTCTGTTTAGTGCACAGGCCAAACGTGAGTGAACAGAATTTAAAATTGTGCAAGAAATGACGATTAGGCTTCATTTACAGTACTAATTGTTGCAACTGAACTTTCCTCTTCCGTTGTAATGGAATGAAATCATATCAACCTATATTTAACGTACTGTAGTTGTGTGCTAACAATAAAGAAAAGAAAGGTCATTTAAGTATTTAAAATGCTTCATCGTGTATTATCGACAAAGAGAAGGCAACTGCATATATACATATATCCTGTTAGTCTTGCTGGCAAGACGGCGCAGACGGCGGGAGAGATGGGCCCAGCCACCATGGTGGAATGAAGTAGTCAACATGGCGTGGCTAGAAAAAAGGAAAGCTGTCAAGGCATGGCAAAAGGCAAGGAAAATTGATCCGTCACTTTCTGAACGCCTGATCAATCTGAAAGATGAGGTCAACAAGCAGACAGTGGCTTTCAAGGTAATTGCTAAGGAAGCTAAGACAGCGAAATGGAACGAATTCTGCAAGAGCGTTTGCTCCGAGGGATCTCTTGTGACATTCTGGCGCCTTCAACGGAGCATGCACGGCGCCGCACGACCTAGGGGTATCCCTGATTTTCAGGGTACAGACCTGATATGGCAGAGAACTGATTCTGATAAAGGAAAAACCCTTCTGGCGCGCTACTTGGAGCAAACTGACCAAAAAGACGAAGCTACAAGAATAGGGGTTTAAGATGAAACTGTCGATGCTGTGCGAGAACACTGTGTTAGGCACTGATCTCACAATCACTGCAGATACCTTAAGAACTTGCCTCAAGAAATCGCGCAGCACTGCTCCAGGCCCTGACGGCATCCGATACAACGACATGCTGATGATGTCGAATGCTGATTTGAAAAGCGTGGCAAAGGAATTCAATATCAGCATCCAGAGTGGCCAGATACAAGAGGAATGGCTCCATAGTTATTTGTTTCCACTACTAAAGCCTAATAAAGACCACTCAAAAATCTGCGGCTACAGAATCATCTCGATGCAGAATACTGTTGGCAAACTTTTGGAAAAAATTGTCGCACAAAGATTGACCACCTACTTGGAACTACATAAGTTCCCACCAACACTTAGAGGGTACAGGTTAAATAAAGAGACATGGTTCAATGCTGCAGTTTTCGCCTACGATGTGTACGAGGGATTTCAGATTAAAGAAGAGACATGTGCGGCAGTGTTGGACTTAAAAGATGCCTACAATAAAGTACCATACGATTATTTAATGCAATTACCGCTTAAACTAGAAGTTAATCCTATTCTGATCCGCTGGATTGCCGTGGTCCTGTTCCAGAGAAAGATTGTACTAAGATGTGGTAGCTGGTCCTCCGAACCGCAAACGATATGTCCAGGCTTGCCACAGGGATCACCGCTATCACCAGTCTTATTCAACGTTTACACGGTGATGATCACTGAGCAGCAGTTGAATGGAAAGGGAAGGACTTTGTCATTTGCTGATAACATTTTGATTTATCGACGAGGGCGTGATAGACAGGAGATCGCCAGCACTATGCACAAAGAACTCGATCGAATTGCCGCCTGGTGTGATGGTTCCAATGCCTATGTCAATCCTTCGAAGGCATCAGTGTCATGGTTCTCTTTGAACAATCACATTGTCAAGTCGGACTTACCAGAAGTGAAAATGCGTGATAATGTATTGATCAGAACCAACGTTATGACGTTTCTCGGGGTGAGGTTCGATCGCAGCTTGTCATTCAGGGAACACGTTGACCATGTGATAACAAAAGCACGCAAAGGTCTATCTGCAATGAGGATTATGGCTGCTTCCAATATTGAGCAAAGACTACTAATACTTCTATTCTACGGTCTGGTCCTTTCCCCCATTGAATACGCTCTGGCCATCCTCACTGTCAGTGCTACCCAGATTGAACGACTCGAAAAGGTGCAAAATGAAGCCATGCGCATTATTTTGGGATGTACTAGAGACACATCCTGTGGAGCAATGAGGTATCTACTTGACTTTCCAACAATGAACCAAAGGATCATGATGTGGAGGGCTCGGGCATATCTCAAAATATGCGCTGATATGAAACACCCACTGCATCAAGCGCTTTTTAGTGAAAAGGGCGACAGACTGAAGAGGGGGAAATCGTGGCTAGGTCGGGCAGAAGATGTTATTAGGCAAATATGCAGCCTAACCGACATCATACCTGGTGCAGAATGGATACCTGTGCCTCGCGTTTATTTGTACATTTTCCTGTATTGTCACACTCAACAGGCGATGTAGAGAAGAGAATCCTGTTGCTGTTAATGCAGAGGTCAACGCTCTCATCGGTGAAAATTCAGACGAAGCAGATGCAATAATCTATACAGACGGATCCGTTATACGCCAAAGAAGAAGCGCATGGGCATTTACAGCACGCTCAGCGGGCAGAACAGTCAAAGAAGCCAACGGCGCCTTCTCCATGACCACCAGCAGCATGACGATGGAGGTGATGGCAGTGACACAAGCGCTTGCCTGGCTTGAAACACAAAAATACACCCGCGTGTGTATACTCAGTGATTCAATGAGTATGATCCGGAGGGTTCAGGCAGGTTCAGTGCGAAGACAATGGCTTGAATCATTACAGAAGTCCACTGTTCGTGGAGTCACCTTTATTTTTTGTTCCGGGACACGCAGGCGTCAATGGAAATGAAGAGCTGACAGGTTGGCTGGATCCGCTATCACTACCGACGGTCAGCCTATGGATCATGCTGATATTATCAATGCCCTCAGAGAAATGGGAAGAATAGAGGACTTTGGTGGCAGTGAATCCACATCACTCGCCAGAATGGCAGACTTGGGAATTAAGATCGGCACAGCAAAAAACGAGACGCACACCAGCTACGCCAGAAGACTTGTTAATCAAAACAGAACTGGTACTATTAGCCATCGGACGTTGGGGTTCATACTGAGGGGAGGATCTGAGCACCTATGGACATGTCCGGAGTGCAATGAGGATAACCCAACTAACTAACGAATTAACTAACTAACTAACTAACTAACTAACTAACTAACTAACTAACTAACTAACTAACTAACTAACTAACTAACTAACTAACTAACTAACTAACTAACTAACTAACTAACTAACTAACTAGTCTTGCTGGATGTGTCCCATGGCTATTCATTAAACAATATAACACTATGGTCTGGAAAGATGCCAAGAAGTAAACAATACATGTATACACACACACACACGTGCAATCAATCCATCACTATCCTGTTGTGCCATTATGTGTTACATACATTACGCAGTCTATTCCTTCACTCTTTTCCATCATGTGCAATCAATTTAGTATCGTGTTTGAAATCCAGTCCATCACTTTTGGCCTTTCCCATTAACGCTCGTTTTAGGGCTTCATTCTGACGTGCCCGCCTTCGAAACCCTGTATTTCCTATTTAGGTGCCTGTTTGGTGTTTTTCTGCTCGATTCTTCTCAGAATGTCTCTAGTATAGCGCCATCTTATCTGTCTTACAACTGCCTCACACACACGAATATATGTATATATATATATATATATATATATATATATATATATATATATATATATATATATATATAATATATATATATTTATGTATATATATATAGTATATATATATATATATATATATATATATATATATATATATATATATATATATTTATATATATATATATATATATATATTATATATATATATATATATATATATATATATATATATATATATAACCGGGGAACGTTAGTTCACAACAGTTTTGTGGCATCTATTGGCGGTATCGCTGTAGACAAGCTGAGAAGTCAACCAACCGGAATATTTATTGTTCGGACATGTAGATAGCACATTGCGACATAATCAACTGGTGTATCTAACGTTTTAATGACTGCAGAAGTTGAGGATGCAATACATCATTTGAAGACAGGAAAAGCACCCGGGCCAGACAACTTCTCAGTGGAAGAAATTGAACCACTGGGAGATTTCGGAATTGAAATAATAACTAAACGTTTAAATGATATTTTTAATAGTGGGTATTTTCCAAATGACCTTTTAAAATCCATATTTATACTCTGCCAAAGAAACCAGGCACTATAAAATGTGAAGACCATCGCACAATAAGTCTTATGAGTCACATGACTAAGATTTTACTGAGAATAATTATGAGAAGAATAATAAACAAAATTAAACCAGAAATCGGCGATGAACAATGTGGATTTGTAGAAGGAAAATGTACAAACAATGCCATATATATCCAAAGGACATTGTCAGAAGGAGCTATAGAAGTAAAGACTGATTTGTACTTATGCTTTATAGACTATACAAAAGCATTTGACTGAAGAAGTAGAAGAAGTAATCAAACTGTTAGAAAAATTAAACATTGATGTGAATGATCTACGAATAATAAAGAATATGTATTGGCACCAAACAGCAGCTATAATAATTAACAACTGTTTAGGTACATTTCAAAGCATAAAGAGAGGCGTACGGCAAGGATGTGTACTGTCACCTGATTTGTTTTCAATATACAGTGAATATATAATGAGAGCTTTAATTGATATGCCCGGAATTGTGGTTGGTGGGCACAATATAAATAATTTACGTTATGGTAATGACACAGTCTTGATAGCAACAAGTCAGAAAGAACTACAGGAAATGATAGATACTCTGGTGTTAGAAAGTGGAAGAATAAGCCTCAGTTTGAATAATGGGAAGACAGAAGTAATGGTGGTATCAAAGAAACGAATTATTCCTAAATGTATAATAAAAGTCGATAGTGTTATTTTAGGACAAGTACAGAAATTTAAGTATCTGGGCACATGGATAACATCAGATGGAAGATGCATAACTGAGATAAGAAACAGAATAGGACAGGCAAAAACTGCATTTTATAAAATTAAAAACATCTTGTGCAATATATCCTTGTCATTGAGAGTTAGAAAAAGAATTCTTGCTTGCTACATACATCTAGTTTTAACATATGTCTGTGAATCCTGGACAATCGGTAGGCAGGCCAAACAATTTCTAGAGGCTTCAGAGATGTGGTTTTACAGAAGAATGCTTAGAATACATTGGACAGCCAAAAAGAGCAACCAAGAGGTTTTGAAAGAGGCGGGAGCCCGAAGACAACTTAACACAGACATCAGGAGACGGTCATCATTTTTCGGCCATGTTATGAGAAGAGGGAAAATAGAAAATGTTGTGACCACTGGAAAGATATGTGGAAGGAGGGATAGAGGAAGACAACGAGAGAAGATGCTTGACATTCTTGTTGCATGGCAGTCTTGTTGCATGACATGGATGTGTGTCGGCACACGAAGTGATACATGCTGCAGGAGATCGCAGATTATGGAGAGGCATGATTGCCCACGCCAGTCGGCAAGGCACTTAATGATGATGATCTAACGTTTTACACCGTGTCTTGAAGTTATAGAAATACAATCTACTAGTGTATTTAACGTGCTGTATTGTTTTGTTATATCTAAACTTCAAGACTAACTGTATTTAATGTTTGTATAATGTGGTATCGCCAAAGATGGAAACAAAGGAGTCAGGGTTCGCCAAACCGACGCAACCGCAAGTACTGACAACCCACCAAAACAAGACGAAGCCAGCAGCCAATCAAAAAACTTCCAAGCCGCCATGATACCCAGTTCCCGTGGAACAAGCCAACCTCACTGACGCGCCGAAGCCCTACCAACCAGATTGACCACTCTCACCCATCCCGTTCCAGGCCACCAAGGCACATATGGCTGTCCTTTTCAGGACTGCCATGTCCACTCCTAAAAACCTGCAAGCCGCCCGCCAAGCCCACGCTGCTGACATGATGTAACAACTAACAGGAAACACAGGCGAAAATCATCGCCACAACAGAAAGAAATTAAAGCTTAGATAGCAAATAACCCGTCCTTGAGAAAACAGGCCATCAGGAGGTTAAAAAAGGACCAAGCTTGTCTTTTTTTTGTTTCTTTTCGAACGAACGAACGAATGGTATCGCCTACACTGGAAGTCTTAAGAGCATTTTTAATGAAGGATATTATGTGGTAACTATGTAGACCTGATAACTAGCCATTGTCTGTAACTTACCTGGCTATATACGTTCTTGACTTTACTACCATGAACTACAGGATCAAGATCTGGAGGGCTCGTATATACCGCATGAAAAGCTTAGATCCGAAGCACTCTTTGTACCACATGCTCTTCAGGAAAAAGGGCAGTAGACTTAAAAGGGACAAATCATGGCTGGGTAGGGCAGAGGTTGACAATACGCAGGTCTACAGCCTTACAGACATCCATCCAGATGAGGAATGGATACCAGCGTCTAAAGCGTACAATCTCACATTCTCCTGTGTCGTTACGCTTGATAAAAGTATGGGGAGCAGTATCCCGTTGGTGTCAATGCCGAGGCATGCGCGCTTATCAGTGACAACTCAGATGAGATAGATGTAGTGATTTTCACAGACGGGTCCCTTATAAGAGGCCATAAGAGTGTACTGGTATTACAGCTCGCTCTTAAGGCAGAAGAGTTCAAGAAGCGCGTCGTGCCTTCTCCATGAATAGTAGCAGCATGACGATGGAGGTGATGGCGGTGACACAAGCTTTCATGTGGCTAGAATCAGAGGACTATTCTCACATGTGTATATGCTGAGTAATTCTTTTAGCATGATTCAGAGGGTCGAGACAGGCTGGTTACGCAGACAGTGGAATGAATCATTGTAAAGCTCTCCAGTGTGTGCAGTTACCTTCATATTTATCCTGGGGGATGCAGGTGTTGTTGGTAATGAAAGAACTGATAGACTGACAGGTGCCGCATTAAATGAAGATGGCCAGCCCATAGATCACACATTGTCAATGCCCTTAGAGAGATAGGACGTTCTGGGGATTTTGGAAGCAACGTGTCCACATCACTGATAAGAATAGGAGAATTGGGAGTAAAGATCGGCACAGCCAAGCATGAGAAGCACACTGGACGCACACGAAGTCTTATTAACCAACACAGGACTGGCACCATTAACCACTGATGAATATGTTGAGAGGGGAATTTGAGCACCTATGGATGTGTCCGGAGTGCTGTGAAGATAATTTAACTCATAACTCATAACTTAGAGGAGTTATCTGGGTAAAGTAGAAGACTAAGCAGTAGGAAATGAAGAACGAGAATAAGAAGGATAATAATAATAATAATAATAATAATAATAATAAAAAGAAGAAGACAAAGCAGCAGCAGAAGAAGAAGAAGGAAGGAAGGAAGGAAGGAAGGAATGAAGGAAGGAAGGGAGGGAGGGAGGGAGGGAGGGAGGGAGGAAGGGAGGAAGGCAGGAAGGAAGGAAGGAAGGAAGGAAGGAAGGCAGACAGGAAGGCAGGAAGGCAGGCAGGCAGGAAGGCAGGCAGGCAGGCAGGCAGGCAGGCAGGCAGGCAGGCAGGCAGGCAGGCAGGCAGGCAGGCAGGCAGGCAGGCAGGAAGGAAGGAAGGAAGGAAGGAAGGAAGGAAGGAAGGAAGGAAGGAAGGAAGGAAGGAAGGAAGGAAGGAAGGAAGGAAGGAAGGAAGGAAGGAAGGAAGGAAGGAGAAGATCTGAATGTTTGACTACTCCACTGACATGCAATCCTGCTGAAAGACACTGTGCAGCTTTTACAAGGTTTTCAGAAAGTTACTACAGCTAACCGAATAAATAATAACATGAAATGAAAACAAAAACTTGTTACCGATTAACAACTTCAAAACTAAATAAACAAGACAGAACGTTCGGAGATTTTCGGTGAACAAGCGCAGCAAGAACATGTTGAACAAACCGGGTAACGGAAGCACTCCCGCTGAACAGAATAGTTCAGGACACAGCGGTGAGAGTTCTGCGGGCTGTTATAGAAATTCGATGAACATGTTACGCCGATGTTTGTTTTAATTAGCATCTTCATCTGTTCTAAACAATTCTGTTTTATAATTCTAACTCCATCCAATGTTTATGTAGATTAGTTTGCCGAGATTTATGTGTAGAAACAGGACGTTACGACATGTAGAAATAAGAGAAATACACCACAAGTTGTAAATACAAAGCCTAGCAAAGGAAATTAACAAGAGGCGTATAAATGCAACCGAACTTTTCAATCATTTTTTTTTTTGGGTCAATGGACACGACAAGTAAATACAGCCCTCACTAGGACTACTATTTACTGATATCAGTTCTCTTGCAGACACTCCTATTTACAACTTTACCTTCCTCGTGTGGGTTCCGGAACCCCATGTTCGGTGTGGGAGGGGAGAAAACAGACCCACTGCCCATAACAAGCATGTCGTAGAAGGCGACAAATTAGTGGTTTTCCTTCAAAGTCGGAGTACCTCTGCCTAAAAGATGAGGAACCAGCAGTCTGCATTTTAGTAAGCCGAATCTGTGCATCATCATCATCATGTAGCAGGTGCTTTGCAGGACGTCGCTCTCATTTACAGTCTGCCTGAAAGAAACTCGGTCTCTCGCCTTTTCTACCGCCTCATGCACTTTCACACTCAAGTAGTCACTTATATCCAGTGCCCATCTTTGTGTCGGTCGGCCCCTGCCCCTCCTTCCTGGTACCATGCCTTCTGCTATAATTTTTTTTCCAATCCGTCGTGGCGCTTGATGTAACCAAAATATTTTCGCATTCGAGAAAGGATGCTGTTTTTTAGCTAATCTTCCTTGATGTTCAGATCTTTTAAGATGTCAATATTTCTCATCTTCTTTATCCAAGACATTCTGATAATCTTTCTATACCATTTCAGCTCAAAAGCCCATATTCTCTTTCTTAAGGACTGGGAGATAGTCCACGACTCACATCCGTATGTAGCCACAGGGAAGATGCCTGCTCTCAAAATTCTAATTTTTATCTCCTTGCTGGTGCTTAACCATAGACTTTTAAGGCTGTTCAATCTTTGCATTGCTAAGGCCATCCTCCTTTTAATTTCTGTCGAACAGTCTCCATTGTTGTTTATTATAGAGCCTAGATATTCAAAGCTTGTGACATTTTCAATTTCTTCATCATTTATTGTTATTTTTGGGTGACAGCCAGTTTTATCTGTGGACATTATTTTCGTTTTATTTAAATTCAAGAACAGATTTTGATCTTTACTGTGCTTTTAGACAGACAATATAAAATTTTCTATTCCCTCTAGGCTGTTCGAAAGGAGCACAGTGTCATCTGCGTAGCGGAGTTCCGGGATAGCGTTGCCACCAATTTTGAGCTGATCAAAACTGTCACAAGTCTGGTCATTTTCCCTCGGAGTTTACAGCCGGTGAAGACGAAAAAAAAAAAAAAAAAAAGAGGAAAAAAGATGTATAACCTCATAGACTAGAATGATGATTGTTTCAAATTATATCTTAGGAAGACGTCCCAAGTAGGAAGGTCAGTTAGTTTCTTGACTGGTTGATCGTTCGGTGGTTATCTGGCCATTTGGTTGGATGATAGTTGCTTCTTTAGTTTTTGGTTGCCTAGTTGGCAATCATTGATCATGCATTTTTCCTGTAGCAACCTATGGTGTGAGAGTCCTGGACTCTCACTCAGTCAGTGAGGAAAAAGATGGGAGCTTTTGAACTGAAATTTTACAGAATAATTATCAGAAGAAAAGGAAAAACATCAACATTCTAAACGCTGAACATCGAGGAGAACTGGCTCATAAATAGGATTCCTGTGCCGAAAGTTGAAGTATTTTGGCCACATTTAGCGCCATGGTGGCTTGAAAAAGACGGTGTTAGAGGGTACAGTTTGTGGAAGGCGAGGCAGGGGTCGAGCACCGCGAAGATAAATACAGAACATCGAAGATGCATTAGTATTGAAAAAACATGGGTCCGAAGAGCAGGCTAGGAAAGGGATACTTTTAGGCGTGCCGTGAAGAGAGCAACTTACTCTAAAGGACTTGCTGATTGATAATGAGATCGCAGTCCTTTTCAAGACTGAAAAGAGAAAACTTGATTTGCGTAGTTTTTGGGCGAGGACAGGAATGGGTTAGAATGTCCTAACAAAAGTCAGAATTGTGTAGGTTTCTGATCACACTGAGCGTGAGTGCAGAATCAGAGGTTCAACAAATGATTCATGACAAATTCTCGCCCCAGGTGATGCGATAATCTATACAAATGGCGCAGTTCTGAGAGGCAGACGAAGCTCATGGGAGTTCTTCCAAAAGTGAATGGACGTCGCTTAGTGCAAAAAGCCTGGCATATGATATCAAAGCATCTAGTTTGAGAATGGGGGTGGAGGCAGTAACTGCAGCCTTTCACTGGCTTGAGAATCAGTTGTATACATATTTTGTAATTATAACCGACTCACAAAGTATGTTTGAAAGAAAGCTGGAAAACAGTGCGAAAGCACAGAAGAATAATCATAGTCTGAAGTCAGTAGTACTGCAACGAGTGATAAGGGGATCGGATCGACGATCAACAATCGAGGGAAAGGTGGGACGGATATACAATCAGACTGCTACTGGTACAACTGGAATTAGAACTCTTCGCTTGCTGCTAAAGATGTGGACAGAGCGCTTATGTGAATGTCCCGAGGGTTGTGATGCCTATTCTGTATTAAACATTTAACATTACTGTTTAGCTGTAACACGGGGGATAGGAAGGGAAGGAGAAACACTTTTAGCAAACCCCTGAAAGACAGATAACTCTAATTCCCCTTTAGAAATCTAGTTTGAAAAAAAAAAAAACAAGAAGACAATGGAAAAATAATATGCAGGTAGACCAACAAACACTTGAAGTCACCAACTAGAAAGTGAAGGCCAGTCACAGAGATGGATAGAGGTGGGTGATTTCTGCAGTAATCGGCACCAAGAACTCGGAATACTTAAGAAAAATATATAGTAAAAGAAAAACGAAAACACAATCAGAAATCCGGTAACTTAGACATATTAACCCGGAAAAAGACAAAGAAGACATGTTCAATTACCTATAGTAATCAATGGTTTTCATTAGCGTCTGAACGGAGCTGAAACTCGAAACTCGGAGGAAAGGCAAGACAGACACACTGATTGCTTTTGTAACCATCAGAATTGGAACTCTGTGCTGGCTGCTGAAGGTGGCGACGGATCGCTTATGGGAAAGTCTCAAGTGCTGTGATGTCAGTGCTTTACTCAGCTCCACTCAGGAATAAGCCGTTTGCTATGGTTAGAAAGGTGACCAAAGACTAATGTACTACAAAAAACCGTTTTCTGACAGTCGTTAGTTACTTTGGTTATGGGAATGTATTAGTAACATTAATCACACAAACAGTATCTTCGCAGCTTGTCCTAAACTCCTTGTTCTCATTCCAAACTCCAGAGTCAACAGGACGAAGAAACATTGTTTTTGCCTCAGACAGGACATTAGAGTCTTAAGAAGCGCCTGCATGAAAATGGCATAAACGATTAATTTCACCTGGACTGAGAAGGAGACAAGCTCTGAGATTGTGTTTTATGACTGCCCTGTCTACGGTAGAGGATGGGTACCTGGCCTTAAGTCTTTGAGTCCCAGAGGTTTTAGCATCACAGGCCCAAGAGGTAGTCAAGAGAGACGTAAAATCGGCGCACCACGCGTTCATTGGGCCTCTAGGTAGTAATCTATGAACGTATGATGCGTTCCTTGGGACTCAAAAAGTTAAGGAGCCAAATAACAAGACAAACTGTGGCGGATGTCCGGCTGCTTTAGATGCACCGTTCTGTTTGTGACCAAAGCAGGGCTGAATTGTTAGCATTTCTGACGTCGTCGAACACACAAGTAAAAGATAAGTCAAAAGCAGAGTTTTATCGGACCAAAGCACTCTCTTTACAGAATTCGCAAAATATGGATTATCTCAACTGGATGACTTAATTGATACATCTCTTGGGATGCATGAGGCCAAGTTCTCAAGACATTTGAAGACAGAAGGTTTATTTTCTGACCGCAGTGTTAGGATCACCAGTGTCATTTGATTCGGTTGTCTGGGATTTGTAGCTAGAACAATAGAGTTTGACGCTCTAATGCAAGTCTGGGAATTGTAGCTAGAACTACAGAGTTTGACGCTCTGGGGCAAGTCTGGGAATCGTAGCTAGAACTACAGAGTTTGACGCTCTAATGCAAGTCTGGGAATCGTAGCTAGAACTACAGAGTTTGACGCTCTGGGGCAAGTCTGGGAGTTGTAGCTAGAACTACAGAGTTTGACGCTCTAATGCAAGTCTGGGAATTGTAGCTAGAACTACAGAGTTTGACGCTCTGGGGCAAGTCTGGGAGTCGTAGCTAGAACTACAGAGTTTGACGCTCTAATGCAAGTCTGGGAATTGTAGCTAGAACTACAGAGTTTGACGCTCCGGGCAAGTCTGGGAGTCGTAGCTAGAACAACAGAGTTTGACGCTCTAATGCAAGTCTGGGAATTGTAGCTAGAACTACAGAGTTTGACGCTCTGGGGCAAGTCTGGGAGTCGTAGCTAGAACTACAGAGTTTGACGCTCTGGGGCAAGTCTGGGAGTCGTAGCTAGAACTACAGAGTTTGACGCTCTAATGCAAGTCTGGAAATCGTAGCTAGAACTACAGAGTTTGGCGCTCTGGTCCAATTACATATTTTTCTCTCGTCCCAAATTTTATAATTGTTCTCAAACAGTAACAGTCCAGTTTACTGAAAAAGTAAAGTAAATAATGTGTCTGAACACCTTAAATAATATGGGTTTATGTGCTATCGCCATTTTTATACACCTGTCGGCTTTCAGTTGATGCCCTGTTCATAATACTCTCTCTTACCAGTGCCAAACATGGATATTACGAAAGTACTCAAACATAAGATCATCTCCTGGTAGGCCAGATGTTTTAGAAAAGATTTCAGTGGATGAGGTTGTACAGTGTTCATAATAACTGTTTGCTATAAAGGGTATTTCGAAAGTATTCAGACTTAAAAATCAACTCTTGCTAGAGCAAGTGCCTTAGGAAAGCCGCCAGTTTAAACACCCAACACCAGACGTGAAACAGCGCAATCAGACAGTGATAACAACATTTGGTAGATATCAAAAACACCGAGAAACAGAAGATCAAATGGTGTCAACATCTGTTTAGAACGCAGCAACACCAGTCACCATCACAGGCGCTAAATCTAAGCCGAACCGATACAAGAGCCAAAGAGCACACACGAAAAACATTGATTGGCCGCACTGGACATTCACGGGAAATGACTAAAGCAAGTACCAATTTGACAGTGCTGGGCCATCTGCTACATCTTCTCCCCGACTTACGACCTTTGCGACACAAGATCATCTGCACTAACGACCACACACACACAATTTAAATAAAGAAAGAGGGAGGATGGGAGGGAAAGGGGATATCCAAGCATAACTATGAGTGCAAAGGGACAGATTATTAATAAAATTTTCATTCCAACTTTAAGCTACCAGTGCCAAACATGGAGATTATCTAAAGCCCATATACGGAAAAGCACCACCTGCGAGATGAGGTGCGTGAGAAAAGCAGCCAACCTAACCATCTGAGATCGAGTTAATAATGAAACTATCAGGCAAATTGTGGAAACGACACCTTGTACTAGATTCATCGAGAAACAGCAGATTCAGTGGTTTGGCCATCTTGTTAAAATGCCACAAGATCAAATACCATCACAAGCACTACAGTTCAGAAGATCAGTTACAAGAGCAAGAGGACGGCCACGGAAATATGGATCGACAACGTTAAATACACTCTACGCCTTCACGGCATGACAATAGCCAGTGGCAGACAACGTGCACTGGATCGCAAATTATTCCTCCTCACGGCGCTCAACGGCAAAAGTGGTTTATTATTATTATGATGATGATGATACAGTGTTATACGTACATAGACTGAATGTTTGTGTGGTGTTTTTTTTTTTTTTTTTTTTTTTACAGTTTTTACAACCCATTTGAATAAAATTAATTCTGGAAAAAAAATTAATTTTGACTGAAGGCCATTTCGACTTACGACCTGATGGCTGCAACGGAAATCGGGTGTAAGTCGAGTGGACCCTGTGTTTCTTTCCACAACGCCTGGTGGTAGATGTAAAATATACTTACGATCCCAGTAAAAGAAAACTGCGGGGTAAAATTTTTGTAACCTCTTCTTGTCGTGTAAATAAAAAGTCGACGGTATAGTTCAACTTTAGTAGTTGTGTAAATGAAAAGTCGACGGTATAGTTCAACTTTAGTAGTCGTGTAAATGAAAAGTCGACGGTATAGTTCAACTTTAGTAGTCGTGTAAATGAAAAGTCGTCGGTATAGTTCAACTTTAGTAGTCGTGTAAAAGAAATAAACGATCGTCGTTCTGTTTTTTCACAGATCCATAGAGAATGTTGCTAGATCTACGAAATTCGTACCTAGTGCAATGTTCTTTCTGCGGAGAGAGACCGAGACATGTGGCATAAAACGCAGTGCATAGAAGTCCATCCTCTCGACTTTACCGATAATAATTCGGTCCAAGAAAATACGACACTATAATTTTCCTGTGGTAATACTGAAAAAGAACGAAAGAAGACATTTTAATTTACCTTTAGTAAAACGATCGACTGAGCGCGCCCTGGCTCGGTTGCCGATCATCTGATAGACTGCGACGCCTAGCGGCACAAGCAGATTTTGACAAAAGAAGAAGAAGTAAAACGACAGCAAAATGAAGAATATTCTTTTTTTTTGCACTCTCTCTTTGTCAACTGGGACGAGAAAGAGTGTTCTTAGAATCTACGTAAATCCTATCTTGGTATACAGAAGTGAATCATGGACAGTTGGTAAATTAGTGAAAACTTGTTTGGAAGCTGCGTATATGTAGTTTTTATATAGGAAGGTAAAATTACCCTGGACAGATAAAACGAGTAACAAAAATGTCTTGAAAGGGACTGACTTACAAAGAGAACCGATTGCCCATATAAGAAGAAAGAGATAATCTACATTCTTTGGTCATGTGATGAGAGGGACAAAACTGGAATATATCATGACAGCCGAAAAGTTGGAGGGGGGAGGAGAGGCAGAGGGAGACTGAAAGAAAAGATGCTAGACAGTTTGACATTATGTCATTGAGGATCGTCTGTGTCAGAGCTGAGTGAAATACATGAGAAGGTTGTAGATAGACATGACTACCAACGCCACATGGCATACACTTTAAGAAGAAGAAGACAGACATTATAATTCATCTCTAGTAATTTATTTTAAGAAGAAAAAAAAAGACACCGTAGGTTATCTCTAATAATCCAGTAAAAGGAGGGAAATGGGAGAAATGAAGGGAAAATTAGGGGATGGGGAAAGGGGGGGGGTGGGGGGGGGGGGGGTAATATGTAATCTTCCTACTTATTGTCAAGGGAAAACAAAATAAGAAATTATATCTTACCTCTAATAATCAAGCCAAAAAAAGGGGGAAGGGGCGCGACATTATAATTTACCTACTTATTGTCAAGGGAAAACAAAAGAAGAAATTGTATGTTACCTCTAATAATCCAGCGTAAGAAAATCAAACAGGATCTCGTGGATACAGTAGGTAATCAAGGGACCATACGTTGTGAAACACCTTCTATACTCGAGACTTGTCTTATATGAGCGTGACAACCTTTCCCCCTGACGCAGAAAGCGCTCTGGTCCTTAACTGCCTCTACCTGCCTAACATTATTGTTTCAAAGCTAGTGCACAGGATATAGTACAAAGGTTCTCAACCTGTGGATCAACTGCCTCTATCTGCCTAACATTATTGTTTCTAAGCTAATGTTCAGGATATAGTACAAAAGTTCTCAACCTGTGGATCAACTGCCTCTACCTGCCTAACATTATTGTTTCTAAGCTAGTGCTCAGGATATAGTACAAAGATTCCTGCCTAAACATTATTGTTTCTAAGCTAGGCTCATATAGTACGAGAACCTTAGGGGGGGGGGGGTGTCAAATGACCCTTTCACAGGGGTCGCCAAAGACCATCGTAAAACACATACAAAAATAATTCTATGGCTGGGGTCGCTTCAACATGAGGAACTGTATTAAAGGGTCGCGGCATTAGTAAGGTTGAGAACCATTGATGTAGTAATTTATTGACGCACACTATCAGCTGTCACAATATGACAGTACAGCATGTCTTTCATTATTGCCATTTTTTTGGGGTCACCCACTCACCTCGTCCCTACAAATTATCCCTACAAATGGGGTCAGAAAAGACGACAAAAAGACAGCAATGTGGTAAGATGGGCTTCAGCATTCTCATAAATCTGCTAGGGGCTCCTTAAATGCTGTTATACAATATTAATATTATAATTATGCTGCACTCAATGGAAAATAAATATATTTAAAATCATATGAAATACAAAACCAAATACCTAATATAGAAGATGATGTATATGGCACTGGGGGGTGGGGGCACTAAGTACTTAGAGATTTTCTAGCGAGAGGGGGAGCTCAGTTCGCATATAAAACTGTTGCTGAATTGGGGAGGGGGGGGGAGGTCTTAAAGTACTCTGCACCCCACCTCCCCCAATCTCAACGTTCCTTAAGTGATTATGGACTTTAGGAATGGCAAACCACACATAGCAGACAGTAGTTTTTGAACGCCGTGGCTTCAATAAAAAATCTGCCACTTTTCAAGTGTGAAAACAAAAGTTTTAGTGAAACACCGACCCACCTCACTATCAGCGCAGTGTATTTTACCTGTGACAGTTTTAACAAGAGAGATGCGTCACATATTAAACACCTACCTGGTCCGAACTTTCGTACATATTGTAACCCTCAGTGGTCTTAATAAGAACTCACGCTCGAAAATGGCTATCTCCATTTTCTCCTATCCTTTTCAACATTTACACAATCAAGATCATCACAAGAAAACAACTGAATGACAGAGGAAGAACTCTATTATATGCGGATGACATCCTCGTGTACAGACATCGCTAGAATAGAGATGACATTGTTTCGCGTCTACAACGGACATTAGATCACATATCATCTTGGTGCAACACCTCAGGGGCAACGATTAATCCATCACAAGCGACAGTCACCTGGTTCTCATCAAATAATCACATTTCAAAAATACCAGTGCCGATAGTAAAACTCTGTGGCGCTAACGTGTAGTGATCTGATTCCATGAAATACCTGGGTATAACATTTGATAGATGCTTAGCATTTAAAAAACACGTAGACCACATTACAACCAAAGCCAAGAAAGGTCTCTCCACAATAAAAGTTATGGGAGCTGCAAACTTTGAGCAACGGCAACATGTAATGTTGTATCGTGCATTAGTTCTCTCCACCATTGAATGTGCCTTGGCCATTATGACACTCAGCACCACACAGATGAACAGACTGGAGAAAATTGAAAAACGAGGCAATGCGTTTTAATCTTGTATGCACTAGAAACACCTCCTGTAAATCCATGCGATATCTCTTGGATTTCCCCACAATAGACAACAGAATCAACCTATCCAGAGCTGTTGTTTTCTTCAAAAGGAAGTCAGACCACTGACTACCACTTTATGAGGAATTATTGACTCAAACGAGGCAAATCCTGGATGGGTCGGGCTGAGAATGCCATCAAACATGTTTGCTGCCTTACTGACATTAATTTTGGAATTAAATGGATAATTATGCCTCCCTCTCCTAACAGTAATATTAGTGCATATTACATTTGATGGAAGCTGTAGTGAGCAGATTCCTGGCATTGTTGACACTTTAGTCAGAACACTGATTGAAGAAAATACAAATGAAGGTGATGCTATATTTTACACAGATGGGTCAGTAATTAGGGGCAAGCGAAGTGCATGGGCCTTCACAGTAAGTTCAAGGAGGAAAACCATCAAGGAGATGAATGGCTCCTTTGCTGTTACAACTAGCAGCCTTACACTGGAAACTATAGCATTAGTATGGCTTGGTACTCAAAAAGTTCACACAAGTTTGCATTCTTAGTGACTCGATGAATATGCTTTAAAAAATCCAAGTTGGATTTATTAGGCCAGAATGGATTGCAACACTAAGAACTTCACGAATAGTTGCTCTAACCTTCATCTTTGTGCCAGGTTATGCGGGTGTTCAAGGGAACGAGCGTGCAGACTATCTTGCTGACACTGCGGTTGCTATGGCTGGTCTAGTACTGGACAGAAGGGATGTTATCAATGCCATGCGCTGCACTTACTGCACCGAGGAGCTCGCTAAAGGACAAGACTCCGTATCCCTGTCTAGACTGATGGCCATGGGGTTGGGTGCCTGGAGATGCAAGAAATAAACATTTCACTAAGGGAACAAAACGTTTCATTGACCGACACAGAACAGGCGTTATCAATCGCTTTACACTGGTGGAGCTTTTGAAGAAGAGATGGGAGCACTTACGGATCTGTCCGGAGTGCTGTGATGATAATCCTTTCTAATCACTAATCACTAATAACTAATGAGTCTTTTCTCTTATGCACCACAAAGTGATGTCAGCACCTTATTATCCCACTGCAGATTCGAAACAGTAGCCCTTGGGTGCGGCCGACAAATACCTAGCCACTGGACTACAGCGTTTAAAATCGCGATTTTCTCATAGATATCATAATCGCGTATGAAGCTACTGATCTGCTGTAACTGCTGTTTCTATCGACGATGAACTGCATTTCTAGTGTCGGACAGTTTGTGTCAGCACTTCTTTCGGCTGCTTTATGCATTTAATGCGCGTGTATGCTATTGGATATGCTGAGACTGCGGTTAGTCTAAAATTTTCTATAGGGACAGTGGTGGGACAGTGTGTATGGTTTGATTGTCGTTGGCACAGGAACAGAGCAGCAGAGGCGTTTAAAGTTAAACTGCGAATACATGATTATCTGATTTGAACTAGCGAGTACATAGCTGGCAGGCAAGCATGCAAGCAAGTGCGTCACCCTAGCGGTTCTTCATGCATAATTTTTAACTGATTATAATTCTGAATTTGAAAGGCAAAAGACACTGCGTTTCGAAAATCAGCTAAACATACACATTTTATGTGCACATTTGTTAAAAAGAGAGTTGCAAATTGTAGGCTGTGATAAGATCGTCTCTTGTGCTCATTTCAGTCGGGAGGTTATTGTCTGAAAATTGGATTGAGTGTTTCATCAAGTTCAAAGTGAATGGCTGGTAGACAGACATCCATCGACACTTGAAGCCTTTGATAGCTTAAGTGGTTCTACTGTTCTGTTTACCTCAGGGCACATGGCTGAGAGTGATAAGATATTCGCTGCGAGAGGATGTTCACTAGTGTTAATAAAAATGGATGAACTAGACTAGGTAAATATAGAGGTTCTTCTTCTTATTCTTTCTCATCTTCTTCTTTTTTTTTTTCTTTTCTTCTTCTTCTTCTTCTTCTTCTTCTTCTTCTTCTTCTTCTTCTTCTTCTTCTTCTTCTTCTTCTTCTTCTTCTTCTTCTTCTTCTTCTTCTTCTTCTTCTTCTTCTTCTTCTTCTTTTTCTTCTTCTTCGTCTTCTTCTTCTTACTCAGATTCGAATCTTTAATAATTTCAAGAACTTTTTCTGACAGTAGCAAAAACAAAATCCTAACCTGCACAGTCCGTGGCGACAGCACTATCCTCATGGTCCTAAATCCTTACCCACCCACCCCCCTCTTCCCCACACCGCCTCCTATTTTAAAACGATGGGACGGGGGGGGGGGGGGGGTGTAAGGAGGGTATTATCTACACAAACAGACCAGCTGCTTTTTTGTTTCTGTAAACACCACTATAAGAGTTGTCTTGACATATTACAAGTTAAATCGACCATTCTGTCTTTTAGGTGTTGCATTTTTGTTCGTTTACCTAGAGAATGTTATTAAAGATGTGGATATTGAGTTTATTGCACCTGATATTACAGCATCTGTCCTGGTCTGTCTCCGCAGTGCATCTTTCTTTCGATAAAGTCGAACAAAACTCGAAATCCGAAGCTAAAACATCTACCCCAATTCGGTATCTCATCAGCTGAACGACACAGTCCGTCAAAGACATGTCTGAGGCAAACGACTTGATCACGTTCTCACAGAGATTCTAATCTAAAAGATGAAATCCCCTAGAAGACAATCTTTGTAATATATCCATTTCCTGACTGACGCAGTTACTCTGCATATTAATAAAGTTCCCATTATTCACTTTGCGATGTCTCCTGAGGCTATCCATTAAACATGTGAATTCTTTCAGACCAGTGTTCCTCAACATGTTTATATCCGCGGCCCACCAAAACAAGGGAAATTGTCTTAAGGACCAGCTGACAGCTAACAAAGGGCAGAAATAAAAACAGATGTAGATAGCTAATTATTTGTTGAATTCGATGTCATCAAAGTATTATTTTCAGCTAACGCGCACAACCAGAACTTTCTGCCAGAGTTTATAGCTAGTGAGCGCCAAGAAAAATAAGTAGCTTTTTGTCCTGCTTAGAGTTTAAACAATCTTATATTTGCGACTGGGGCATTGTTTCTGATAGATGAAGTTCTTGAACAACATCCATTTGATTTCTCAGTTGTTTTTTTTTTTTTTTCTTTTTTTTCTTCAATTTTTTATAATTCACATGTTTCAGAAAGTCTTTTCAAACTAATTATAAAGTCCCAGAAGAATTAATCCCACAGACTGGAAAACACACGCCACCTACCCCACCTGGTTACATACTTAAACAGCATTTTTCGGCGGCCCACCCGGACCTTCGACGGCCCACCCGGACCTTTGACGGCCCACCCGGACCTTCGGCGGCCCACCCGGACCTTGGACGGCCCACCCGGACCTTCGACGGCCCACCCGGACCTTCGACGGCCCACCCGGACCTTCGACGGCCCACCCGGACCTTCGACGGCCCACCCGGACCTTCGACGGCCCACCCGGACCTTCGACGGCCCACCCGGACCTTCGACGGCCCACCAAATCGGCCCCGGTCTACGAGTTGAAGAACATTGTTCTAAATGACCCAACAATTATCAGACAATCAGTTTAGTTACATGACACTGGATGCCTCAGAAGTAAGTCAGGAGATCTATTTTCCTGGTCGAACTGTACTAGATCAACCGTGTTATCCTCATATCTTGATAGACCAACTGGCGCTGGATAGGTTTACTTTGTTTTTAAGTTTCAGTACAGAAACTATTAACCAGTTAAGCGACATTGCTGTAAGTTTGCTAATTTTTTTTTAGCTGCGTCAGTGTCTTTTTGTTTTTAAAAATCGACGAAGCTAAAGGCTGACTAACCGTAACATCTATTTATGTTCTTGTAAAGCTGATTGGTTCTGCTTATACCCATAGTTTTTTGTGGATTGGCCCAAGTTATTTGACCGCCTTTATTTCCTATATTATTTCATAATATCAGTTTAGCCAAGTGATTATTAATAAGGAGAAATGTTAGAGTGGATGACATGATGATGATGATAATAATGATGATAATGATTATGATGACGGCAGTGTTGATGGCTGTGGTGTTGATAATGATGAACGTGGTGATAACAAATAATGATGATCGTGGTGATAACAATGATGATAATTATGATAATGATGATGATGATTATGATAATGATGGTGGTGATGGTGATATGGAGAGGATAATGATGATGATGTTGATAATAAAAAATAATAATAAAATGACATTTATAAGAATGATGGTAGGCAACCTTTAGACACTAGGCATCATAGAGCCTTGCTGCTGGTTTTACGAAAAGCATCTGCTATGACTCTGAAATCCACTGTGACAATCCCTGCCGCAAAGTCCACATAAAAACGTTGAAACTCTATTACACCGAGGAAGTTATTTATTATCCAGACATCTCTTTGTGAGATGCAATTTTTTTTTTTTTTTTTTTTGATGCCCCACTCTGGCTCCTGCCAATGGCCGCAATATAGCCCGACCATAAATATGGTCTAATGGCTGAACGCGGTTTCTGGAACTTTTCCACGGGTGATCCTCATCCACATGGCGGCACTTTGTGTCATCGGGTGTTTATCGATTGTGTGATGACTTAGTGGGGTAAAAGTCTACTAATGCTAATTACACTGAGGCGGGTTTTCTCTCAGACATCTCCTTTCTGTAACTTGCTGCATTAAGCCTCTTGCAAAGGGTGATAGTCTGTCATTAACTGTCTCCACATGGGTCGACTGCAGCTGATAGCTGCCAAGTGTAGGTGTTGATGTTGATGTCTTTCAGGTCACGTTTGCATATTTCCTTACCTTAAAGAGTAACTTAGGCCTTCATTAGCTCTAATCCCTGTTTCCTGTCCACCAAACAGGAGATCCTTTGGAATGCGACCGTCCTCTATGCGGTAGTCTGTTCCAACCAGAGCAGGTATCTTTGCTTCAATGAGGAGTACATTGTTGCAATTCTGCTCTTTTGAGTACACATTTGTTGGAGATAGCCTCGCCATGATGTATCAAGAATTCACCTCATACTGCACACGTGGAAGAAATTCAGTCTTTTCTTGAGGAGCTAGCAGTATTAGGGTAACGTACTAGATCAGCAATAGCCATCACAAATTCTTGAACAACCACATTCGAATACTTGCACCGTTTAGGAACATTTTCAGCCTAAAATACTCTATCTTCAATTTTTAACTAAAACGGTATATGGCAGTGATATTCTAAACTAACGGTTACATGTTCCTTGAAATATGACGTAATACACACATTTAATTACGGTGCACAAATAATTGATTTCAAAAAGTCTACAGTCACTAAACCAGCACCCTGGATAAATTAATGATAATGGTGACAATAGTGATAATAATAATGGCTGTGGTGATAACTGCGATAATAATGGTGGACAATAATAATATAATGACAGTGTCGAACGAAAAGACAAACGAACAAACTTTATTTCCAAGGCTTACAAATTTGGCAGGCAGGCAGGTTTTACATCGGCCCTTCCAACGCATTCGTCTTTCAGACAACAGTTGTACTTTACATATCAAGCATATTATGTTCATATTTCAAAATTCATTGTATAAATATAAATTAAAAACACAAAGCCATGGATGATAAAAATACATACTTGTAAATAAGCATGAACAAAATACTCACATATTAAAAACACAGACAAGCATATAAACACAACACTTTTACACAGTCAGAGGCGCAGACATTTGTGATACACAACATTAACTGACATACATACAATCACAGATAGAAAACATCCACACAGACACAACACATACACATACACATAGAACACAAAATCTATACGCAGACACTACAGATACACAGACAGCACAGACAGTATACATTATACACAGGCAAACTATACCCTCAGAATAACTCATACACATCGCTGCAACTAACAAACACAAACACATTACTTACGCACAGACTCAACACAAGCGCATCGTACACACACACACACACACACACACAGCACGTACATATAGAAACAACACTTACACACACGATACAACACTCGCAAATGCATAATACAGACACACAAACGCTCTATGACACAACACCGACAGAAATACACAATCTTTGACAAACCACATACTCACTGGTAAGCACAGACTCACAGACACAATACACACAAACAATAATAAACAGAAACACAGACACAACACTTACACAAATACAGCACCTACACAGCCACAAAGCCTACACACATACACAGCATACCCATACACGACACTCACACAATACCCCCACAGATATAACACTCACAGACACACACATGCAACACTCGCTCGTATACACATCATTATCCCACAGATCCAGCACTCACAGACACAACACTCATGCACACAAAACACTTATACAGACACAGTACTCACATAGACACAGTAATAACTAACATGTACACAACAAACTTGCACAGACACAGCACCTACACAGACACAATATCACCACAAATACAACACACACACACACGGGCGCAACACCCACTCACACAGACACAGCACTCGGAGACACAATATTCAGAGATATAATACTCCCACACATAACACAACCTTCCACAGACACAGTACACACAGACACAATATATACACACACACACGCACACACATACAACAATTGCACACAGACACCCTACACATATGCGGGTAAAACGCACACTCATAAACTACCACAAACTAACAGACACAAGATATACACACCACATACACACATGTAAACACACTCACACACACAACACTCACGCAGAAACAACAACACATAGACACCACACCCATAAACGCAATTCTAAAACCGACACACCGTTCATAAACATGCACAACGTAAACACACAAACACAACACAACACTCACACAAGACAGCACTCCCTGTGGCTACATACGGATGTGAGTCGTGGACTATCTCTCAGTCCTTAAGAAAGAGAATATGGGCTTTTGAACTGAAATGCTATAGAAAGATTCTCAGAATCGCTCACCGACTACGCTCACAAAGATACAACACACACGAACACAAAACTCCCACACATACACAGCGCTCACCGACAACACTCACCCAGATACAACACATACAAGACACACGAACACAAAACTCCCACACATACACAACGCTTACACAGACGCAATACCGACTCTAATAGACAGAGCACTTATAGACACAATACTCACACGGACACAACACTAACTGCCACAAACATCTACACAGACACAACACACATACATAACACACAAAGACACAAGAGTTAAACATACACGGGATACACACAAATACACCATACACACAGACAGACATGCACATATACACACTCACTATTGTTAAAAAATTATAATTTTTGTGAGGGTACATTGAATTCACAAATAGCGCTTACTAAATGGCAGGAGCCTCAAATGGCTATATAATCGATTGTTTTCGGGGTAATTTCTCCTTAAACTTGAGGTAGAGCACGCTTTTGAAAAGAACTTAGTTGTTTAATATTCGATTTGACTCAACCATCCCCAGCTGTGAAGAAATAATCAAGGTGTGTCTGGATGTAGTATACGTAAAACAGTTTTTGCGTGTTTCCTTCAAGAAAACGCTGTATTTTAGCAAGCCAATAAACTTTTTGAGCTACTTTATCGGTTTACGGTACGAAAATGAGAATTTTAAGTTAAATGACTGTCAATTATAAGGACTAGTGTTTTGTCTTCGGTTACATTAATTATAGGTGATTTTCCAATATCAAGTTCTAGCAGTGGCTTGTACAAAGGCAGTGTTTGTAACGTTTGCCTGGATTTAGTTTGATTGATATTTTATAGCAAGGCATTTGATTGTGTCCAACACCACAAACTGTAGGACTATTATGAAAATCCTGGGTTTCCAGCGCATTTAGTGCAATTAATTGAAAATCTTAATCATGAACAACAAGCAGCCATCATAGCAGCTGGTGAAACATCAGATTGGTTCGAGGTGCAAAAGGGGGTGAGGCAGGGGTGCATTCTTTCACCATACCTATTTAATATATACGCAGAAAATATAATGAGAAATGTCAAAAATGACCAGAATCGTGACAGTTACAATCCGCTCAAAATTGGTGGCAACCCTCTTCCGGAACTCCGCTACGCAGATGACACAGTCCTCCTTTCGAACAGAGTAAAGGGAATAGAAAATTTAATATTGTCTGTCCAAAAGCACAGTGAAGATCAAAATCTGTTCTTGAATTTAAAGAAAACGAAAATAATGTCCACAGATAAAATAACAATAAATAATGAAGAAATTGAAAATGTCACAAACTTTGAATATCAAGGCTCTATAATAAACAACAATGGAGACTGTTCGACAGAAATTAAAAGGAGGATGGCCTTAGCAATGCAAATATTGAACAGCCTAAAAAGTCTATAGGTAAGCACCAGCAAGGAGATAAAAATTAGAATTTTGAGAGCATGCATCCTCCCTGTAGCTACATACGGATGTGAGTCGTGGACTATCTCTCAGTCCTTAAGAAAGAGAATAGGGGCTTTTGAGCTGAAATGCTATAGAAAGATTATCAGAATATCTTGGACAAAGAAGATGAGAAATATTGACATCTTAGAAGATCTTAACATCAAGGAAGATTGGCTAATAAACAGCATCCTTTCTCGAAAGCTGAAATATTTTGGTCATAACAAGCGCCACGACGGATTGGAAAAAAATTATAGCAGAAGGCATGGTACCAGGAAGGAGGGCAGGGGCCGACCAACACGAAGATTGG
>CAJHNH020000972.1:7500-32500 GCA_905116865.2 Candidula unifasciata | reverse complement strand
TACAGGGCGCAAAACATTTCGGCATTCCATTGTTGATGTAAGTAAAGTAAAGGTTCCTTTTCCACGCCTTTAGGCGTATAGGGCATATAGGGCTAGACATATATTTTTATAGACCAATAGATGGGTGATGTGGTGAGCATCACGTCGGCCGCCTTTACTTTCCGAGACTACACTCGGTACCCACTGAAGACTGGGTCGACCTGGGAGTCAAGGTCATTTTTGAAAAAAGTCCGGCTCCTAGGGGAGCGAACCCACGACCTTCCGATCCACACGCTAGCGTCTAGCCGCTAGGCCACCTCCACTGTTGTTGAGGTCAATTGTTATGCCTACGCTTTTTTCTCAGCATTCCTTGGTATCTTTTTAAGGTAAAGTGGATCTAGGAAAGCTAGTAATTTTGTTTAAAATGAACGCTTTAGTGAGGATTCATACTTAAATTCTGCGCATGTGGGCTCAAAGGCCGTATTGTGGGGGATTGGGGTTGGGGTGGGGGGGAGGGGGGGGGGGAAGGGTTAAACAAGAAGTAACCCACTACCTCCTAAAAAAAGCATGTCGTAGGATTTGACTAAATGGGGATCCTTTCCAGTAAGAGTACATCTGTTTGGGAGGCAAGAAATAAAAAGTCTGCATGCACACAAACTAGATTTGTCAAAACGGATATGCACACTACATTCAGGTTCTGGAACAAAACTAAAGCCCGTAGGTGGACGAACACCCAGAACTCCCCGCCTGAGTATACAGCCAGCTGGTAAACACCAGGAAGAAGAAGAACCTGAAACTTAAACGTCTCTCAAACAAGCCCCTAATTTCTCTGAATAAGAAAACTATTCCGTACTCACGACAAAGTGACTGTTGCAACAAAATGTTGAATGTGGAATAAAGAATCGTCATTACAGCACTCGGGACACCCTCATAAACGCTCGGTCCCTATCTTCAGTAGCAAGCGAAGAGTTAAAATTTCAATGGTACCAGCAACTATCTGACTGTATATCCGTCTCGACTTTTAGTAAGTGTCGAGCGTCGGCCAGATCCCCTTGTAACTCCTTGCAGTGTTATTCACCTCAGACCGTAATGATCTGTCTGTTCCTCGGCACTGTTCACTCGCTCCACAAGGGCCCTCACAACATCCAGCGTGTCATACATCAAGTCACCACCAAATGGTGCAATACCGGCCAGTCAATCTCTATGTTCATTTCCCAACACACCGGTATGACCAGGAGAAAATATCCAAAGAATGCTAGCTACCCAGGACCTTTGAAGTGATGCTTGCAACTCTGCACTGAGCATGCCTGACTCCACTTTTCTCAGTATTCACTGTTACAGTCACGACATGTGTCTACAGTTGACTCTCAAGCCAGCGGAAGGCAGCAGAGACTGCGTCCATCTCTATTCTCAAACTAGACGTTGTGATATCATATGCAAGGCTTTACTGCACTAGGCGACGTCCATTCGACTTTGCTATGAACTCCCATGCACTTCGTCTGCCCCTCAACACAGAACCATCTCTATATACAATCAAATCACCCGGACGAGAGTTGTCATGAATCATTTCTCGAACTTTTGATTCTGCGGCACCGGCTGGCTATTACTACAGTGACTTTTACAGTCATCATCTTTATCATGTACCCGGTCCTTTGTAGAACGTCGCTCTCATCACAGTCTGCCTGAAAAAACTCGGTCTCTCGCCAGCTCTCCCGCCTCATGCACTTTCATACTCAAGGAGTCACTTATATCTTGTGCCCATCTTCGTGTCGGTCAGCCCCTGCCCCTCCTTCCTGGTACCATGCCTGCTGTTATAATTGTTTTCCTTCCTGGCGCTTGATATGACCAAAATATTTCAGCTTCCGAGACAGGATGCTGTTTATTAGCCAATCTTCCTTGGTGTTCAGATCTTTCAAGATGCCAGTTCTTCTTCTTCTTTCATTCGCATGAAATAAATTATCTATATCTGCAATGCTGTCTCTTGTATGAATTTCACTGTCTTTTGTAATTCATTAAGCGGCCCGCAAAGTTTGACTTCCACAAGTGTCTCTTTTGGCCAGAAGTTTTGCCTGGAAGCGTTGAATCTGGGACAGTCTTGGAGAATGTGATCTGTTGTCTCAGGTCCCAGTCCACAGGTATACATGGCGGATTGGCCAATCTTAAATTTGTTGTACATGTGGCAGCGAAGTCGATTGTGCCCTGTTCTAAGGCGAAGGATAATGACTTGCTCTGGTCTGTCCGTAATATGGTAATCGTCTTGTGCCAGTTTCGGTAACATTCTGATTGATTTGATCATTCTCTTCTTCTGTTGATAAGAGATTGGTATGTCGGTTTGTTCTTCAGTTGCACCTTACTTAGCTAGTTTATCAGCTCTTTCGTTTCCGGGAACTCCACAGTGGGAAGGTATCCACTGCATTACTAAATTACAAAGGTTGCCTAGTTTGGATAATAATGTCCGTATGCTTGGTAATTTTCCAGACTGGAGTGCCTGAAGTACCGCTTTTGCATCTGTCAGGAATACCACTGGTTGTGAAAAATACCCTGTATTTAGTAGTTTCTCTACTGCTATCTTGATCGCTTGAACTTCTGCATCATAGTTGTGACAGTGCTTTCCTGTTGGTATTTTGGCTGTATCCCTGATATTATTAGGATACTCAATGTACACTCCTGCACCTCCGTTTCTGACTGCACTTTCTGCTCATCCATCTGTGTAAACACGGACCCAAAGATTCTGCGGGAATTCATCATCAAATAGACTGAGGGGGCTGTTTTGCGCTGCACACTGTTGAGTTCTTCCTTGTCGAATACTCCTTTCACTTATGTCTTGATGTGTATTGGAAACTTATACTCCTCTCTCCAGGGGGTGCGTTCTGGGACAGCATTTAAGGATCTATTAGAGGTTTGTCTGCAGACCCGTTTTGGCCTGGGTGATGAAACTACTTCTCTTTAGTCGTCTCAAAGCTAGATTTTGGAATCTTTCATTCATAGGGTGACTGGGCATACTAAGAAACTTTTCTGCTTGTAAAAGCATCTTGGTGTCTCTGCGTTCACTCAGTGCTTGGTTCATCCCCATTTTCTCCATTACGGCTATAGGTGTTGATTTCATACTGCCTGTGGTAACTCTGAGTGCTTGATTTTGCACTTTGTCTAATTCTTGCAATGCGGTTTTTTAATGCAGAACTCCATTCCGTTGATCCGTATTCAAGATGTGGTCGAACAATTTTCCTTGATGTTCAGATCTTTTAAGATGTCAGTATTTCTCCTCTTCTTTGTCCAAGATATTATGAGAATCTTTCTATAGCATTTCAGCTCAAAAGCCCCCAATCTTTCGTAAGGACTGAGAGATAGTCCACGGCTCACATCCGTATGTAGCCACAGGGAAGATGCATGGTCTCAAAATTCTAAATTTGATATCCTTGCTGGTGCTCAACCATAGACTTTTAAGGCTGTTCAATCTTTGCATTGCTAAGGCCATCCTCCTTTTAATTTCTGGCAAACAGTCTCCATTGCTGTTTATTTTAGAGCCTAGATATTCAAAGTTTAGCAAATCATAACTGTCACAAGTCTGGTCATTTAAAAAAAAAAAACGCCACGCCTCTAGTGTCTGCATTACCAGCGAAGATGTTTCCTGTGTGTCATTTAATAACCATGACCCCCCCCCCCCCCCCCCCCTTTTTAAAAATAAAGGGGTTTTACTAAAGTCAGATTTGTTTTAAAACTAGCCCGTCAGAATGTCACTAATTAGTGTTTTACTATAACATTAAGCGTTCTAATATAACAGTCAGGCTTATTTCTTATAATAATACCTATATTTATTCGACGAATCAACATTATGGCACACGGGTATAAACCATAAGTGCCCCCTATGTACTTCTAACTCAAACTTGACTTTGAAGAATCTCAGCGCAGTTCGCGAACTCCGTTGCACCGGCGAGGATCCTGAAATGCTTTAGGTAGCTTTTTAACTCCAATTCTTAGCCTGGTCAGCGACGTTAGGCTACTCTTTTTGATTTTCAACTGCCAAGGGATTTTTTTTTAAACGTGCGAAATAATACACACGGGCGTCCGATCTTACTACCCAGAGACCAGGGAAAATTACTCTAAGTGCAGGTGAAAAAATCCCAGGACCTCCAGCATTCGGAGCGGACACCATACATTATGACCACTCAGCTACCATCCAATAATAATAATAATAATTGCATTCAATAATGCAGTATACCAGTAGATACTATTAGCTATTATTAAACAATTAGGGATATTCGAATCATATGTTTTATTAAACCGCTTTGATTTTATTAAACAATAGGGCTTTCTTGCGTTAATCTAAACTTTCAGGATATTACAACATGTTCAGTATAGCTAGATTTTAACTAAACAATAGACTAGACAATATTAAAAGTTACCAGCTTATTAAACACTGAGCATATGCATAGTTTTACCAAACAGAAAATGTTGAACTAAAAAGTCTGAGCAGGGAGCTAATTTACTAAACATAAATATTTAACAATAGAGGGCTCCCTAATGTGAATTGAATCTAACGTCATCTTTCTTCCGCCTACAAAATGATATTAATCATAACGAGAACAGAGAAATCAACGAGCTGTTATGGTAATTGATCTATTTTAACTGACGCCTGAGGCACACCCCAAAAAAAGACCCCATTTATTGCAGCTAAAAATAAAAATTAGACATCAATCACCGGGCTCACCATGAAATATATTCACACGCAAGACATGCAATCTGATCAGAAAGAAATTAATTTCACTGGATGGGAATATCGTCTCCCAATGGCCAGGTGAAACCTGCTGTCTAAAGCCTTTAGCAATATTCGGGCTACCAATTAAAGTATTGCCTAAGGTTCTGCCACGGTCAGCTCCAGATATATGGCCATACAGCTAAACGGGAATTCCTGTTTTTGTGAGGTTGGCGTGGCCGGTCGGTGGTAACAATTGTTATCGAGTAGATTTATATACAGATTGAACTACGATTTAATTAATTTGTAACTTGTGTTATTAAATGAATTATCATTTTGACTATAAATATTTTCTAATGGCCTATTTATTTATCTTTAAAATAACAATTCATTCAATAACACATGTCGAAAATTAATTAAACTGCGGTTAAATTTCCACCTAAGCCACGGACGCCGCAGTCTAGACAAATATCAATTCTCCTTATTCCTAGTGGCACATGAGGCTTAAGAGAGGACTTTCCATTCTTTCCTGTCATGTGCAATCTTCAGTGCCGTTTTCCATGTTAGAGATGCCGGATTCAGGTCACTCTCCATCGTTCGTCTCCAGTTGTTTTTTGGGCGCGCCTTCTTTCTCTTTCCCTCTGGTGTCCATGTGAGAGTTGTTTTGGGAGGTATATCCGGATTAATTCTTATAATCTCCTAAGCGTGTTTTTTCTCAAAGTTCTCGTTAACAACACTGGGATTTTGAGTGGATTTTCTGTTTAGAAGAAAAGGGGAGAGGGGATGGGGGGCGGTGTCCGTCCTCTTTTGTTATGTTGGGCGAAAGAAAAAAGAAGTGGGGGAGGGGAGGGGGGAGGGAGGTCCAGTCATATACCTAATGGGGACGCCACTCGATAAAAAAGTTGGAGTGCTGTGGTTTATACAGATTGTAGCCACACACAACTGCAGGCTAAATAAAGCATACCGGTGTGGTCGTTACAAGTGCCCCACTTAAAACCTCTTAGGGGGTTGAACGGGAAGTCTGCGACTGACCCTGTTTGCTATCTGGTTACGATCTCCGGCGGGGAAAACGGAAGGAACTGTCTATTCTCCTGAATCTCGAGACTTGAAAGACGACTATATGTTTCTTTTTAGTCACCCATAACATTGTAACATTTTGTGTTACATTTATGTTTAAAGAACAAATGTGACGACTAAATTTGAAACATATACAAAACTATACACCTCCACGGGAGTCGCTGTGGCGTAGCGGCTAGTTGCTCGCGAGCGGATCGAAAGGTCAGGGATTCACTCCCTGGCGGAGCAGGGCTTTTATTTTTAAATTATCTTGACTCCCAGGTCGGCCCAGCCTTGAGTGGGTACCGACTGCAGTCTCGGGAAGTAAAGGCGGCTAGCGAAATGCTGATCAATCACATCACCAATCTTTTGCCGATTGGTCTATAAAAAGATAGGTCTAGCCCCATATGCCGCATACGCCTAAAGGCGTGGAAAAGGGACATTTATTTTACTATACACCTACACACAGACACTAACAAAATACCATGCACTTCTGTATACATAAATAGTAAAAGCTTTCTTGCTTTTACCTAATAAAGGATGTCTAAATCTTTTCACCACGTCTTCACATTCTCCTTCTGTGTCTTGAATGTCAATGAGTACAGATTTATCTATTAGCAATTACTGTATGTTTCATTTTAAACTAAGTTCACGCCACTTGTGACCTTTGCGCAACCGGAAACGTGAGAAGGGACAAAACCGCGTGTGTTTGTGTATGTTAAGGCTAAGCTTGTCATCGACACGTGAACTAGCAGCCACTGCTAACCACCAAGGAGAAGCAACAATCAATAAATAAGCACACGCAGGGGTTCACAGCCACAACACCAGGCATTTATTTATCTTTACGACTGGCTGCATTTTGGAGACTTTCATACACTTGGGATGAATGGCAGTTGCTTGAGTGATGATCTCGGGAAGGTCTGAGTGTGCATTCTTTAGTCTTTCATGCTTAGTCAGTTGGTAGTTCAGGTTCTTTTCCAAGATCAGGAAAGGTTGTCTGGTCATCCTCTTGTGGGGATGCAAGTTTGAGTTATTTTGAAGCCCCACCCTAGCTTTTGCCGGGGGCCCTGAATATAGCCGGACCTGAAATATAACCAAACGGCTGAACGGGGTTTTCGGGTCCTCTCCACGGGTGATCCTCATCCGCATGGTGGTACTTTGTGTCAATGGGTCTTTATCGCTTGTGTGATGTCCTGATAAATTTCACAAGAACTCGTTCTTTCCCAAGAAATAGCTATATTAACTCGTTCTTTCTCAAGCAGTATCAACATTAAATCGTTCTTTCCCAAGCAGTAGCTATATTAAATCATTCATTACAAACTGTACAACATTAAACTGTTCTTCCCCAAGCCGTTGCTACATTAACTTGTCCTTTCCTAAGCGATACCCACAAAAGCTTGTTCTTTACAAATAGTACAACATTAACTCGTTCTTTACTAATTAGTTGCTAGGTTAACCTGTTCTTTCCCAAGTAGTAGCTACATGAAAGCGTTCTTTTTCTAAGTGGTAGCTACATTAACAGGTTCTTTCCCAAGCGGTAGTTAAATTAACTTTCTTTCCCGAGCCGTTTACTACATTACCTCTCCTTTCCCAAGCAGTGATTAAGTTGTTCTGTCCGTAGTTACATAAACTTGTTCTTCCCAAAGCAGTTGCTTCATTAATAGCTCTTTTCCACATGCAGTTTCGTTGGTGCTCCAAACACATCATCAAAAGCTAAACACGCGTAAAACCGCTGATGGTACCTGTTCTGTGTTGGTTAATGAAAAGTCTTGTCCTTTAGGTGAAATCTCAATTTCTTGGTCCTCCAGTTTGCGCCCCACGACCACCAGCCTGGACTGCTAAACGGAGTTATGCCTTTTGCTGTATTTGTTTTCGCATAAGTGCTACGCATGGCATTGATAACATCGTTTCTGTTCCGTACTGCACCGTCCGTAGAAGCAATAGCGTCAGCAAGATAATCTACACGCTTCTTGCTTTGAACACCTGCGTGCCCTGACATCAAAATAGAGTTTAGGCCAGCCAATCGAGAAGTGCTTAGTGACACAGTCAATTCACGCCTATTGAACTTAGCCTGTGCTTTCTTTTAAGCATACTGGATTAACAATGTTAGAGCAAAGAGACTGAATTCGTGTGGAAGAGCGAAGCCAATTATTTATTGCAAACAAGGCTAAACTAGCAGCAAGCTTTTTGTTTACGCGTCCACCACAGTAAGAAACAATTGAAAGTGTCACACACTAATAATAAACACACATACATTATTCATAACCATAAAAAAAAGACGTCTTAAATCTTATAAAAAACTGTTAATCAGCAAAAAGCTGTACATATTGTTTTTTTAATGTTAACGAACAAAAGTTTCTTTACAGGACGTCAAAGAACAACAATAACAGTATTTTTTCGTTTGTGGTTTGTCTCGGCAAATTTCGGTTCAGCAGTTTGCCACTGCTGAGCTCTCTACTCTATGGCACTGTCGAAGTCCAAGTAAAGCGGTATGCTGCCAAACAGGCTGCAGTTGGATTCGATCGGGGTATCTCTGAATTACAAACCGCGTTCGAACACACAAGCTACACAGACTCCGATAAAAACATTTAGGCTGCACTCAAGGAAATAACAAGGCTCTCTCTTAAAAACACTATTACAAGTAGAAGTCAAAGGCAGACAAGTTAGATTTGACATCGACATGTTGGAAGATAGAGTGAAACGACAGACATTGGTATGTTTAGGTAATAGCGACATGTTGGAAGACAGAGTGAAACGACAAACATTAGTATATTTAGGTAACAACGACATTTTGGAAGATAAAGTTAAACGACAAACATTGGTGTGTTTAGGTAACAACGGCATGTTGGAAGATAAAGTTAAACGACAAACATTGGTATGTTTAGGTAACAACGATATGTTAGAAGATAAAGTTAAACAACAAACATTGGTATGTTTAGGTACACAAGCCAAGCCAGTGACAGAAAATGTTGAAGATCTATCACAGGCTCCCGCACAGTTAGACGCTCCCCACTTACGCTTACAGATAACAAGTTAAAGATGGGAGTAGTGACTTCGCTGCATTGCGTTTTATCCCGAACATACGAACATACAACCTTCAGAAGGCAAGACAAACTCCTCGACCACTTGGCCACGGAGACCCCTGAGCGCTTACAGATGTAGCATTAGAAACTGAAACAGCTTGAAAATTGTTGTGTACTTTTTGTGTGCATCTGATGAGCCTCACCTGGACAATGTGTTCGAGAAGTGAAAGAAAGATTGTCTCAGTATTCCTTACAAAGTTGGGTGACTCCCAAATACATTAAACTGCGTTGAAACACACCCACAACTAGTTACCTTACAATAGAAACTATGGCTGTAACACGGGCATTAGTATGGCTTTAAACTCAAAAGTTCACACACGTATACATTCTTAGTGACTTGATGAATTTGCTTTAAAAAATCCAAGCTGGATTTATCAGGCAAGAATGGATTGCAACACTAAGCACTTCACTTATAGTTGCCCTAACCTTCGTCTTTGTGCCATGTTATGCGGGTGTTCAAGGGAAAGAGCGTGCAGACTATTTTGCTGACACTGCGATTGCTATGGCTGGTCCAGTACTGGACAGAAGTGATGTTATCAATGCCATGCGCTGCGCTTACCGTACCGAAGAGCTCGCTAAAGGACAAGACTCCGTATCCATGTATAGACTGATGGACATGCGTGTGAAGCCTGGAGCTGCAAGAAATGAACATTTCGCTAAGGGGACAAGAAGTTTTATCAATCAACACAGAACAGGCGTCATCAGTCGTTTTACACTTGTGGAGCTTCTGAGGAGGAGATCGGAGCACCTATGGATCTGTCCGGAGTGCTGTGATGATAATCCTTTCTAATCACTTATTCCCCCCCCCTCTCCCCCCCACTTTTCCACAAGACTAGGATTGTAGGATACGTCACTTGGTGCTGCTGTCACAGATGCCCTAATTTAACTTTCATGGAAGCTAAACTGAGTTTGGGGGGGGGGGGGGGGGGGCGGAGTGTCTTGACGATTGTCACCCGGGATATATTTTTTGTAGTCTTGTGGTGAAGCCGTTATGTTAAAACCTGACAGAGAACAGACATGGTTCGTGCATTTTCATACCAAAATCATCGTTAGTGTTCTTCTGAACCAATTTTTTTGTTGGTCATTACCTGCAGCTTCTTCTATGAACCTTTCCTTTCTTTACTGCTGTTTATGTGTTTATTGACTGACGTCTTTCCATCTTTCCATACGACAGTGTTGTGTTGTTCTATAGAAAAGGGGGAGGGGGAGGATTGGGTGGGGGCGGTGAGATGTTTAGATACTGTCGCTTTCAGTTATTACGTGAAGGCCTCCCATTAGGACGGTGTGAAATGTCTCTTGAGACAAGGAAGCCTGTGGCATCTCTTCAATGATAAAAGTTACGATCAGTGAGAATATCGATTGATCCACTTAGAACTTGCAAAGTTCCTCAGCCAATAATGAACGGCAAGACCAAGTCTAAGGTGTTAGAATGTAAGGCAACGAGTCAACGTAACTTGAACATAAATTAGTTCATTCTACCAAGACAAGTCTAGGAAAAACAATACAGCATGATTTTCGCATTAAACGGTGGACAAAGGTCCAGAAGGCCCAATCGAAACTCTGTAAAAAACTGTATAACAGCAACCCCAACAATCCGTTTCAAATGTGTGAATTCTTTCGACTCAACAACACCTAGGATTGTGTGTACCAAATGTGTGAATTCTTCTGACTGAACAACACCAAGGAGTGTGTGTACCAAATGTGTGAATTCTTCCGACTGAACAACACCAAGGAGTGTGTGTACCAAATGTGTGAATTCTTCCGACTGAACAACAGCAAGGAGTCTGTGTACCAAATGTGTATTATGAGATCAGGATTGACATTGCAAGCGAACATGAACTAATGTACAGAAACTCACTGACATTGTCAAAAAGCAAATCACTCCTAACCACTCACTCTCGAAGATGATTAGATTACATGTCTAAACGTAAATACTTTAACTTCACAATAAATCTATAGGTTAACCGCTCAACCTTGGAACATCACTGAATGTCGTTACTTTAAGTTTATCCATCAGTCCCGCTAAGTGAAAACATCAGAGTAAAGTTATCCGGCTGTAAACTCCAGCAGAAAGTTTAAGTTGTTCATCCACTTCCTGACATTGGTCTTGTTGTAGATCTTGATTTTACGTGCACATCCGTTTTACAGATTCAGTCTACTTATATGATGATTGTTGGCTCCTCGCATCTCATGCAGATGCCCTCTGACTTCAAAGGAAACACACCAAATAGTGTAATTTTACCGTACGGCATGCTTGATACCCGACAGTGGGCCTATTTAGTTCCCCCTTCCCCACTCACCCACAGCTAGGGCCCTGGAACTAATAAGGGGAGCTTTCTTTTGAACAGTTTCCAGTGTGTATGTGTATGTGTGTGTATGTGTGTGTGTAAAAAAAGGGGGGGGGTAGAGTGGTTGTATAGGAGTGTAGAGGGATTATAAGCACCTAATAAGCGAAACAAAAGGCACATAAAAATTACAGCCTGTGCTGTATCTAAGAGGGTGTCTGCAACTTTACACATAAAGTAATTAAAAACGAATGAGAGACAGAAAGTAAGTAATGTGCAGTAGCAGTCAAAGTATTCTAACTTATCCAGAGCAACATTAACAAGCACTACTACAGGAAACAACTAGAAGTGTGTTTATTATTAGCACCCACACTTCATAACAAAGAAGTCTTAAAAGCCTTCCTCCCCTCCGCAACTTTTCCTTATCCACAATCTTACTAGTGTGCGGCACTGAACTGCTTGTTCAACCCTCCACCCCCTCCGACAAGTGTTTCTGTTAACGTTCCCTACAGAAAGGCAAACAGTGAGACAAAGCTAGTTTATCAGCGTTTGTCAAAGTGGGTGAAAGAGGATACCGAAACATACAATGTCAAAACTAGGGCGGCCAGAGCGAACAGGGCGCGAACGTCATTCATTGTTTGTTCAAGTTGTTATATATCGCGGAAAGTAGTTATTTGATAAACAAACCAGCTCCATGGGAAGGCAGTGGTAGAGGTTAGTGTTAAACTTATCAAAGCTAGAAGACGGCATGTTGTAGTTGTTCCTGTAATATGTATAAGTATCAAACACGCACACACGCAGTAGAGCCTTTTTCTTTTTACTCTTTTAACAGTTTCTACAGATGTGTTCAATAGTATACGTGGATTTTCAGACTACACACCGGGGGGGGGGGGGGGGGGGGGAAGCAATTTCAGCACTTGCAGACGATACATTTTCATCAAGTTGAGTTGAAGTGAGTCAAGAATTGATATGACAGGAATTAGGTCATTCCCATGAGTACTTCGTCCTTATCACCAGCAGCCAGCGCAGAGTCCCAGTACTGCTGGTACCGGTCACAGTCTGGTTAAATGTCCGTCTTGCCTTTCCTCTGAGTGTAGAGAGCCGGCCAGACCCTCTGGTTGCACCCAGGTGCCTCATTCTCTCCAAGCCATATTCTTCTTCTCTCTTTGCTGATTCCGTTGGTTGTTCCACAAGGGCCTTGACCACATTTTCCTTGTCATATATGAATTCACCACCCAGTGGTGCAGATCCAGCCAATCTGCCTGCTTGTTCATTAACCACTAAGCCCGTATAGCCTATAGAAAAGATCCAAAACATGCTCATTACTAGTGACCTTCATAGTGAAGCTTGCCACTCTGTTCGAAGCATCCCTATATTCACCTTTCTTAGCATACTCTCAGTCTTTTACAATTACGTCATGTGTATGCATCTTGTTCTCCCTCACTGGATAGCTGCAGTTACCGCCTCCACCTCCATTATCATGCTAGATGTTGCGATGTCGTATGATAGGCTGTCTTGCACTGAAGATTTTCCGCTGGCTTTTGCTACGAACCCCAAGGCACATTTCCATCTAAAGACAGGATATTATTCTTAGAACACATATTATTCGCACGCACAAAACAGTTTTATTGCTGTTGTGAGTATAGTACTACAAACAGAAGACTGTGCCAATCAAAGCACTTTCGACGTCGTCGTTGTCTTCTTCTTCTTCTTCTTCTTCTTCTTCTTCTTCTTCTTCTTCTTCTTCTTCTTCTTCTTCTTCTTCTTCTTCTTCTTCTTTTTCTTATTTTTCTTCTTCTTCTTCTTCTTCTTCTTCTTCTTCTTCTTCTTCTTCTTCTTCTTCTTCTTCTTCTTCTTCTTCTTCTTCTTCTTCTTCTTCTTCTTCTTCTTCTTCTTCTTCTTCTTCTTCTTCTTCTTCTTCTTCTTTTTCTTCTACCTGGTCATATGGGAATAAAAGGAATGACACAACGGACCGGCTGGCAAGTATTGCATGGACAGAACATGTATTATCAACGTTAAACAGACTATAAATTTTGTGTGCAAGGAAGCAAATAGGGTTTTTTGAGCTGAAATGTTGTAGACAGATTCTCAGAATATCATTTGAACCGAGAGGAAAAGAAATATTGACATACTAGAAGATCTGAACATCAGTGAATATTGGCCAGTAAACAGCACCTTCCTGTTCTTGCTAGTCTTCTTCTTGTTCTTCTTCACCTGCTACTTTACCGCTTCAGGTGTCGAGAAAGTTACAAGGTTCTACTTCACGTTTTTCTGGCCGCCTAGACCATACATTCATAGTGCTCTTGTAGAGTTTCCCTGATGTTATCTTTTCTGTTGTTACTTTTCATCTTGTTCTTAGTCTAACTTGTGTTCTAGGTCCTTCTTCTCTTGTAAAGTGTGCACTGTATGGTATGGCCTCACAAGGTATTCTCCTTTAACAGGCAAACCATCCTGTTTGCTGTCTTTGAATATAATTTAGAATTGGTTCTGTACCGACTTTATCTCTTATGACCTTATTCCTGATTTTATCTCTTCTGAAGCCCTTCTCAGACATCTCATTTCCGTAGTCACACATTTTGTTTGCTGGCTTGTTGTGGTAAGCAACATTATGTCTCGAAAACTGAAATATTTTCACCATACAGTGCGCTATTGAGGATTGGAAAATATAGTGGTAGAAGGCATGGTACTTGAAAGGACGAGCAGCAGCCGACAAGATGGGCACAGGATATAACAGACAGCTTGGGTAGTAAAGTGCACAAGGCAGGAGAGCTGGCGAGAGGCCGGTTTTCTTTCAAGCATACGACGATAAGAGCGACGCTCTGCAAAGAACCTGCTACATAATGATGAGGGTAATTCAGTCAGTCAGTAGCATGTCCTTTGCTGAATCTAATTCCCATAACAACCTTCCGGAAAACTTCTCAATCACAATCAAGATGTCCCGCGTCCGATACACCCATCTAGAGAACATCCGCCACATCCTACATCCATCTTTTCTTTGACCCTCCTCTTCCTCTCTTCCCATGCAAATGATGAGGGTACAAGACGTTATTTAAAACATATCCCACAAAGGAACTAAAATATATGCATGGTGAGTCGTTTGAAACTGAATGAGCTCACCCTATTCCTTTGCCTAACTTACCGTGTACCGTAATAGACAAAAACGTCATTAACTGTGTTACTCTCCATGCCATGACAACAACATGACTGTTTGCTCACATCCTGGTGTATGAATTTCTCTCTTGTTTAAAGCCTTCAACTTTCCACTCAATTATACTTTTTATTTACAAAAGTATCATGTCGTTTCTTTGTGGCTGAAATATTTGCTTCATCTTTTTTTTACGTTGTTCATTAATTCATTACACATTTCTGGTGTTTCCCTGCATTTATTTGCTTTGGTTTCCCACAAAACTAAATGTGATTGTCAGTATGGGAGCAGCCGTAATGTAGCAGCTAGATATTAGCTAGCGGATCCGAAGGTCTTGGGTTCAAATCTAAATGGAGCCGAACTTTTTCAAAAATGACCTTGGCTTCCATATCGACCCAACCTCAAATGGGTACCAGGCAAATTTTTTGCGTCAGGCTTGATGTTGAGCATATTACTCACCAAGTGCCGTCCGAGCCATAAAATATAGGTGTGGCACTATATGCCTAATGATGTGACTAAAAGGTGTGGGGACTGGTTCTTTATTGGCTTGTAAATCAGCAGTTTGACAACATTAACTCATGTTATAATTGCTAGCTAGCATTGGTCACGATTCTGGACTAGACTGAAAGGTGTGGGGAATGGTCCTTTATTGGTGTGTATTTCAGCTTCTCGTCAGGATCAACTCATGTTATAATTGCTAGTTCATTGGTCACGATTCTGGATTAGAACCCGTGCTGTGCATAAATATCCCAGTGACTAGGTTCAGTCAATGGAGATTCTGAATAATTAAAATCAATCGGCGTGATACTGATCGCTTCAGATATTGACTACTGATTGGTCTCAAATATGACCCTTGCACCATACCCCTGAATGACCAGCGGTAGTACAGTGACTAGCTCGTTTACATGTCAAGGCTGTCTGTGTTTTTGTGAACAATGGCCACAGAGGCCAGATTTATAAAACAAATTCAGTTTGGCTTCCAGGCGGATCTAACCTAAAATTATCATCACTACGGAAAAGGTACTTTGTAGAACGTCAATCTCAACATCGTGTAGCAGGTCCCTTGTAGAACGTTACTCTAATCACGTGTTGTAGCAGGTCCTTTGTAGAACGTCGCTCTCATCAACATGTAGCAGGACAACTGTAGAATGTCACTCTCATCAACATGTAGCAGGACAATTGTAGAATGTCACTCTCATCAACATGTAGCAGGTCAATTGTAGAACGTCACTCTAATCAACATGTAGCAGGTCAATTGTAGAACGTCACTCTAATCAACATGTAGCAGGTCAATTGTAGAACGTCACTCTAATCAACATGTAGCAGGCACATTGTAGAACGTTACTCTAATCAACATGTAGCAGGCACATTGTAGAACGTTACTCTAATCACTATGTAGCAGGCACATTGTAGAACGTTACTCTAATCACTATGTAGCAGTCACATTGTAGAACGTTACTCTAATCAACATGTAGCAGGCACATTGTAGAACGTTACTCTAATCAACATGTAGCAGGCACATTGTAGAACGTCACTCTAATCACATTGTAGCAGGTCCATTGTAAAAAAAAAAAAAAAACCGTCACTTTAATCACTATGTAGCAGGTCCATTGTAGAACGTCACTCTAATCAACATGAGCAGTAGCTTTGTAAGACGTTATTCTCATCACTATGGAATAGTTCTTTTGTAAAATGTCGCTCTTATCATCGTATTGCAGGTCTTTCATGGAACATCACCATAATCACCACCATCACAACGACAACCACCCCCACAACCATCACCACCACAACCACCACTACAGCCACCCCACCACTACCACTGTCACAAACACCATCCTGATAATCCTTAACAACACCCCAACTACCAGCACCACAACCATATCCATCACTACAACTACCACCAACCACACAACAACCACCAACCACACAACAACCACCACCACCACCACAACCACCACCATTCCCATCACCAACACCCTAAAAACCACCACCATCAGCACTACCACATCCATCACTACCACCAACAACCACCGCATCCATCACTACAACTAACACCAACACCACCACAAAAAACAACATATATCACTACCCCCACAAACACCCAACTACCACCATTACAACTATTACACCCATCACTACCACCAACAACACCACAACCACCTTCACCTTAACCACATAACCACAACAACCACCATTAGAACCAGAGTGCCGAACAGATGCAACCTCACAACCATGAACCTCTTCGTGTCTAGACGGAACCTCAACAGGAAATTGATATCTATGGTACGCCGGGCAACGTTAATATTTGCCCTTTGATTATGTACAATTTGTGTTGGTTGTACACATCCTTCTATTACCAGAAACTGTAATTGAATTACCCAGATTCCGAACGAAATTCACGACATAATCCATAAACGTAATATATCACTCCGAACAGCTTTTCCCTTTCTGGCCCAACTATCACTACTTTCTGCTAAGATCTGTCTTCCTTCTATCTTTCTTCCCAGAGTAAATATGTTTTATTACCCCCAAATAAAATATCGGACACGAAAAATAGCGATGCAAATGAAGCTTGGGGTAATGAGATCCGATCGTATTACCTGACATGTGTTAGAATAAATTGCTAAACAGGCTCGCGGCTCTTGCTGCTTCAATTTTAATTAAAATATCCCCGGTGTTTCAAAGAGCAACAGAAGAATAAAGCTGTGCTGGAGATTTCAGATTGTATAAAATAAATGGTGACAGATTGGAACAAATACAGACACATGACTGAAGAGTGGTAAATTTTAAATCTGTCGACAAATATAAGTATATCCTAGGATAAAAACTATCTTGTCTACGCAGAGATATTGCTAGATAATATTAAGCGATCAAAAAAAGTGGCTGTGGAAATTTCAATCAACAGTATTATGTTCAATCCACATAAGTTGTAACTCGGATACATAGCGCTTTGTCTTTTCTGAAATTGAACTGTTATGTTTGTCTAATACTTTTAGCCACTTGAATGTACAGAGAATGCGTTGACTAATCCAGAAAAGTTAAGCTGGATCTTTCGACAAACAATCAGTACAAACACAAGCACATATCTGTCTTACAATAAACATGCCTCTAGTCAGCAGAAAAATGCATACACGCAAACACACACAGAGACACACACACACACACACGCACAAATATATGGCTTCTTTTATTCTTGTTGTCGACCTCACCATAAAGTACCTAAAAAGGTTTGATCTTGACACCAAATTCTACTCCGCTACCCCTGAAACAAATATGTATATATGGTTTACGCGACGGTACTAGAACAGGCATCATTTTACGTGTCATTTGTCTGTCATGTAGCAGGCGCATTCACACGCATTCACATACATATACATATATATATTTACATACACATACACACACACACACACACATATATATATATATATATTTACATACACATACATACACACACACACACACACATATACATATAAATATTTACATACACATACATACACACACACACACACACACACATATATATATATATATATATATAAATCAATGTTTGTGTGTTTGTTTCACCCCTATAGACTCGGAAACTACTGAACCGATTTAGCTGAAATTTTCAGGATATGTTTGTTGTGATACCGGATTTTGAACTTTCGTGGTTTGAAATTCAACCTGTCACTGTTAGAGATAGGTGACCACAATTCATGCCAAAATATACGCAACTAATATTTATAACTTTAGTGATTTCTAATTATAGCCACGTTAGTAATTGCGATTTCTATTGTTGTGCCGTTTCACTAATATATCTGGAGTATCTGTCTATGAGAAAACAATTGCCTGCGGTTTTGAGTTGTGATATAATCAGACACATTAGTAGTAGGGTCACACATCTCAATAGTTTAGTTCTCTTTTCGTTGCTCATAGGAAGTGGCTGCTTGGTCGAATGGTTACAACACTGGGTTCCTGTGCGGGAGACCGGGGTTCGAATCCGCAGTAGTACATTTTTTTTTACCCCGGACTAAAATAATATCCTTATCTGCTCTGTCGTTGTGACAGCACTAGCCATGTTGCCCTTAATACTAAAAAAAAAAAAAACCAGTTAATGGGTAAACTATTTGATAATTAAATTTGACCATTTCGCATACTTATGATTGCATTTTAAAACTTTCCGATTGCATGGTTACGCTGAAATTGCATAGCTTTCCATTCCATTTATTTTCATTTAGATTTAGTTATTTCATCTGCGTTGGAATTTTAAGCTGTGCTGTTTACCATAGTGTTCATTTCCTAATTATGGTGTTTTTTTTTTCCTGTGTTCATTTGCTTTTCAAGTTTGTTTTTTTCTTCCAACTACTTCATTCAATGAGGGAAAGAGTTGTCGGTGATTTTTTTTTTTTTTTTTTGGAAAAAAAAAAAAAAAAGGGGGGGGGGGGGTGGGTGAACTGTTAACTGAGAGAGCTTTAAGTCACAGTAACTGTTTTACCCACTAAAAGTAGCAGCAGCAGTAATAGTTGTGGTTGGGCTGTTACACGATAGTGAGTGCTCTCATGTGAAGACCGCCGGTAAGGTTTTGGCGTTCTTCTGTCGGGAAGCGAAATTATGCATCCTAACCTGACCAGTCTGTGGCGACAGCACTAGCCATGCGGAACCAAATCTTCTGGCTCACGACTCTCTGTCTACTCCGATGGTAACACAGATATCAGTGACATTATTTTAGCTACTGTGGTGGTGGTCGTGGTAGTAGTTGTACTGGTACTTGAAGGATGATGTGGTAAATATTACACTAGCTCCATTCACTACCTATTACAATTCCTGCTCCCCATTTTAGTCCGGATGGACAGGGATGTCAATGTCAGTTACAGCAACAACAAAAATATCGCCAGGTAATGATTTTCAAATCCTTCGAAGAGGGAGAGAGCAGTAGTCGGTGGAAGAGGGGAGGGGATGGGGTAATGACTTAAATTTAAGAGAATTTAAAGAGCTTTACACGTGATTTTCAAGTTCTCATTACCTAATTTATTTATATTTCACTATTGCTACCTCCGCTTTTCTATTTTTTACGACTTACTTTGTTATTTACAAGTACAGTTGTAGCTTTACTTCCGTCTCCTATAAAAATACAAACAGCTTTAGCATGTGATAACCAAATAACCATTTTTGTTACTGTGCTAATAACACCATTTAAACGACCAATAATATAAAGACACAATTATAAGGTGCGTGTTCTAAAGTTGGAAAACCAGACTATCTCTATATCTGTGCAGAAAATGATTAACTATATCAGACACGAGCGATTTCCATTGTCTTTCTTTTCCAAAAACCTTTGATGAGGGAGAGAGTAGTAGGTGGATTTAGTTGTGGTGGTGGAAGGGGGGGGGGAATCAAAGACTATCTCTTATCTGAGCAGACAATGATTGTATTAAACACGTGCGATTTCTATTTTCTTTCATTTCCATTTAGCCAAACTATGCCACAACAACGCGTGGCCGGGTACAGCTAGTATATATATATATATATATATATATATATATATATATATATATATATATATATATATATATATATAAAATCTCATCTTTTCAAGATATATTGCATTTTGCGGTGTCAAGGTGAAGTACATTTTACGGAAAAGTGCCTGTTTATGTACCTCATAAATAGAGATTCCCATGAACTCTGTAATTCCCTCTGTCCATCTCATGCATGGTCGACCTCATCTTCGCAGCCTGGTCTGTACATCATCGCCTGCTGTGGTATACTGTCTGCTGACATCCGCGTTATTTGGCCAAACCATTTCACTTGTTTTTTAAATACAATTCTGAACTCCTGCTATTCACATCCTCCTTAAGATTTCATCGTTTCTGGTCTTTTCTCTTATTGTTATATTAAGAGCCCATCGTAGGAATCTCATTTCAGTTGATCGGTTTTAAGAGGAAAGAGAAGTGCCTGGTGGTTAGTAGGGAAAGCCAATGGAAAATCGTTAGCGCAAGGCAGCCTAGCATACGACACCACAACATCTAGCATGAGAATGGAGGTGGAGGTGGTAACTGCAGCTCTCCGGTGACTAGAGAACAAGATGCATACATTTGTAATTGTAGCAGACTTTGAAAGCTTGCTGAGAGTGGCAAGCTTTACTGGGAAGGTCACGGGTGGTGAGCATACTTTGGATATTTTCTCCATTCTATGCCTGCGTAGTGGGTAATGAACAGACAGATTGACTGGATCTGTACAATTGGGTGGTGAATTGATACATGACAAGGCAGATGTGATCATGACCCTTTGGGAACAAGCAACAAAATCAGTTGAGAAACAAGATTATTATGGCCTGAAGATAATAAGGTACCTGGGTGTTACCAGAGGGTCTGGCCGGCTGACTACACTCAGAGGAAAGGCAAGACGGACATATAATCAGTGACCGGTACTTTCAGTACTAGAACTCTGCGCTGGCTGCTGAGGATGTGGACAGAGCACGCATGGGAATGCTCCGAGTGCTGTGATGTCAGTTCTTGATTCAACTGAACTGATCTCAGTTATGATTTTTCTTTTCTCTCTTTCTGTCATTATCAAGGTATGGCACTGATAACATGGTTGGCAAGAAGATTGTGTCATTGAGTGCTTTTGGTTCCTAATTGATACATGTTTGTTTGTTAGTAGTCGCTCTATTTGCCAATTGAGTTGGTCTGCTTTGTTACATCTAGCCTCGATCTCAGCTTCTGTTTTGCTAGCTGATGATGTTATGCTTCCGAAATATTTAAAGTTCTTGGTGTTTCTGAGGATGTTCTGTGAGCTGGTTATTCAATGTTTTCTCTGCTTTGGCCATGGTTGTGACCTCTGTTTTGTTGGCCGTATTTTTCATATTTCGCTCTTTAGAAATTGGTTTGCTTAATACATATGGTCTTGCAGTTCAATCTCTGAATTAGCAGTTAGTGCTTGCTCGCCTGCAAATAGCATATATATATATATATATATATATATATATATATATATTTATTTATTTATATATATATATATATATATATATATATATATGTGTGTGTGTGTGTGTGTGTGTGTGTGTGTGTGTGTGAGCGTCTGTGGCTAAGGCGTTGCGAACGCGCTTTGTAATGCCAGGGTGCCGGGTTCGATCCCAGCTGCGCGCCCTGCGCTTTGTGTTGGTTTCGACAGTAGTATCGAGAAGCCGACCGTCCAGACAAGCAATGGCAAACTACTGGTTGTAAATTTGCCAAGAAAACCACAAAAGCCAAAAATAAACTAACATATGTATATATATATATATATATATATATATATATATATATATATATATATATATATATATATATATGTGTGTGTGTGTGTGTGTGTGAGTGTGTGTATGTGTGTTGGTGTTTGTGAGAATTACGTTACAGGCATTAAATAGGAAGTAAATGGACTAAGGAGAGGCGTGGACGCCGAAAAGCAACCCTAAGACGAACGTTGATGAGTGAGACCAGATGGTTAGATTACATCTAGACAACAGTAAATGTCCAGATGGCTAGATCGCATTTAGACAACAGTAAATGGCCAGATGGCTAGATCAAATTTAGACAACAGTAAATGGCCAGATGGCTAATCACATTAAGACAACAGTAAATGCCCAGATGGCTGGATCACATTTAGACAACAGTAAATGGCCAGATGGCTAGATCGCATTTAGACAACAGTAAATGCCCAGATGGCTAGATCGCATTTAGACAACAGTAAATGCCCAGATGGCTGGATCACATTTAGACAACAGTAAATGGCCAGATGGCTAGATCGCATTTAGACAACAGTAAATGCCCAGATGGCTAGATCGCATTTAGACAACAGTAAATGCCCAGATGGCTAGATCGCATTTAGACAACAGTAAATGGCCAGATGGCTAGATCCCATTTAGACAACAGTAAATGGCCAGATGGCTAGATCAAATTTACACAACAGTAAATGGCCAGATGGCTAATCACATTAAGACAACAGTAAATGCCCAGATGGCTGGATCACATTTAGACAACAGTAAATGCCCAGATGGCTAGATCGCATTTAGACAACAGTAAATGGCCAGATGGCTAGTTCAAATTTAGACAACAGTAAATGGCCAGATGGCTAGTTCAAATTTAGACAAGAGTAAATGGCCAGATGGCTAGATCGCATTTAGACAACAGTAAATGGCCAGATGGCTAGATCACATTTAGACAACAGAGGCTGTTCAAGTCCATAAGGACAAACGCCATGGTAAATTAAAGATAGATAGAAGATATCAAAGTCGGTCTCTGCTGCAGTACAAATATGTGCACAAGTGGGACATGAATGATACAGTTAATGAAATGGGTCCGTGTGAACAGTGTGTTGTGTACCGTGTTGCACGGAGTTGGAAAACATGGACGAGAAAAGGAATACATGAACACTTGATTGCAGATAGGCTGAGAGCCTCCGAGAAGAATGCGATAGCAACAATGGTCCTGAAATCCTTTGGCAGTGGTTCTCAACCTGTGGTTCGCGACCCTTTTTTGGGTTCAAAGAACCCTTTCAGAGGGATTGCCAAAGACCACGGGAAACATGTTCATTGAGGTTATGAAGTAGTAACGAAAATAGTTGTATGTTTAAGGATCACCACAACATAAGGAACTTTAAAAAAGGGTAGCGGTATTTGGAAAGTTGAGAACTGCTGTCCTAAGGTATAACTATGTAAGACTTTTCTTAATACCAGCGTGTCTTGGTAGTCACACTCGCCATCGCCATCAGCGGAGATTCCCTTGCTTTCCTAAAGCACGATATAACACTATCTCTTAAGAGACAGAAATGTCTCTAGGCAACCAACAAATTAACTAAAGTAGATTGCGGTATATCAATAAAACAGTAAATCAACATACCATTGAACTCGACTATTACCGTAAACAGTAAAGCAATCTCTGTAAACAGTAAATCAGTCTACCATAAAATTAGAATATTACCGTAAACAGTCAGTCCGCACACCCTTAAACTCGACAATTTTTGTAACCAGTAAATCGACCTACCCTAAAACTAGACTATTACCATATGCAGTAAATCAGTCTATCCTTTATCTGGGCTATTACCGTATTCAGTAAATCAGTCTACCCTAAAACTAGACTATTACCGTAAACAGTCAGTCAGCACACCCTTAAACTCGACTATTACTGTAAACAGTATATCAGTCTTGACTAAAACTAGACTATTACCGTATATAATAAATCAGTCTATACTAAAACTAGACTATTACCGCACACAGTAAATCAGCACACATAGAGAACGATGCCAAGCCGAAGCTTCTGCTGGCTACAGACTGTAGAAGTAGACCGTATTCTTGATTGTCGCAGAATTGATGGACCCAGAAGCTGAGAAACGACGGAAATGTGTCTGTCTGGGGACTGCTAATTAAGGTTCAGCCAGGAACCGGATGCGATAGATCGCTTTCATCTTGCTAATTGAAGTTCACTGAGGCACAAGCGACACTCGAATTTATCGACACCTGTTACCGTTTTATGTCAATCAAACGAGTGCGTGTTTTGGGGGATATTCGATTAAGCCAGAGGCAGTGTGTTAAACTATGGAAGATAGTAGGGAGAATCTGCAACGGAAAATAGTGTACAACTTTAGGAAAATGTGTTAAATAATAATGACATCAAATGTAAAACAGTTCATAATTATGTAAAACAACTGAAAATAATGAAAGTTGCTGGAAAATATGTGTGGTTTATGATAGTGCCAAAACCACAACAACAGCAACGAAAGTTGAATTATATGTCAAACAAAGACAAGACAATTGGTTTGAAACAGATGATGAGTGCATCAAGAAAGAGAATATAGTGTAAAACAATTAGAAACTTTATAATTATAGCGGAACAGTTATAGCCGAACATATTGGACACAGCTGAAGAATTTGTAAAGTAAAGGAATGCAGAATTCAGCAGTTGATGAATGTGTAAAACACGTAAATAATGGTGCCAAAAAGTATACCATGTGTAAGACATCAGAAGCTACTGTAAAACAACTGAAAAATGTGTATCATAAAATATCAAGTGAACAACAGACATAGGAAATGTGAAACAAAGGAAGACTGCGAGGGGAAAAAAATTATGTGCATGTGTTAGACATCAGGTAGAATATCATATCCCGTGAGTTAGTTCCACGATAATCTCCCGAGCCGAACTAGGTCACATTCCATTGATAAATTTTTTAGACTTGTCTGCTGTCTATGTTGTTTCCTTTCTGGCCTTCTTGCATTTTCGTTTTTTCTTCCGAAATAGAGAATGCCTGTGACATAGGTTGCAGCACTCTCTTGGGCGGTTGTGGGTTAGACCCAGTTTCTAAATGTTTTTGTAGTGTTAACAGCGCTGTCATGCTTAAAAATACAACAGGCGATATCAATGGCATTGCGGAACACTCCCCTAGGTCGGGTGACTGGAGGTCGACCAATCAAAAGTGAGCTAGTGTGTATCGTGGGGAGATTATCGTGGAACTGACCCGTCCCGTGGGAGTGCGTGTCGTAGGGTCACCAGTCGCTGTTGACCGTCTGATCAACTCCCTCCACCTTTTTCGGTCAGATATAATGGACTAAATGACTGGATGCCCAAGGTCTGTTCAGTCAGTCAAGTTGTGTCGGTGCAACAGAGTTCATGCACTGAGATTCTTCAGACTCAGTCTAGATTTAGAAGTAGAACAGAGCACTTATGGGTTACACTGGTGTGCAATGATGTTGATCCGCTGAATAAATATAAATAAACAGAGGGGGGAACCATTTGAGGCC
>CAJHNH020000972.1:0-2500 GCA_905116865.2 Candidula unifasciata | reverse complement strand
TATATGTCTAGTCAAGACAAATATAGTGGAAAACAGAATCATGAATTTTCACATAGGAAATCTGCCGCGTCCTGCGTCTTTAAACAATTCTTTGGACTGTTTAAAACGGGACCAAAATGTTTGGGCATGTTGAAATTTAATCCACCTATTACTAGGTTCCGTAAAAACAGCGGTACTCGAGAGGCCATAATTTGTCTAAAAATGCTGACTGGAAAATATATAGAAGTTCAGAAAAATATTTATGCATGTTTTATAGATTACAAAAAAGCTTTCGACAGAGTGCAACATGAACAACTAACTGCAGCTCTTCAAAACATACGACTAGATGGAAAGGATATCAAACTTATTAGAAAATTATACTGGGAGCAAGAAGCAACAGTAAGATATGACAACATCTGCTCACCCCAGATAGAGATCAAGAGAGGAGTGAGACAAGGATGTGTGCTGTCGCCTAGCCTTTTCAACTTATGTACATAAACCATTTTTAAAGAAATTGTAGAATTACTAGGACTGCACATCAATGGTAGAATAATAAACAATGTGAGATATGCTGACGACACAGTGTTACTAGCAGAGACTGAGCAAGAGTTGCAAGACCTAGTGGAGCAAGTAAGTAAATAGAAGGAGTGCAGAATTTGGATTAGATATAAATTTGAAAAAGACAAAACCCATGATATTTAGCAAAGAACATAATCAGCTAACAATGAATATCACAGTGAACGGGGTGAAATTGGAACAAGTTAAAAATTTCTTATATCTTGGAGAAGTAATAACATGTGACGGCAGAAGTGAAACAGAAGTCAAGAAAAGAATAGGGATGGCCAAAAACATTTTCAACAACATGCAAAAGTTACTGACATCAAGAGAAATAAGCAGTACATTAAAAATGAGAATTGTCAAATGTTATGTATTCTCAACCTTACTTTATGGCACAGAGACATGGACAATGAACAAACAACTGGAAAATCGTATCAATTCTTTGGAGATGTGGATATACAGAGGATTAGGTCGTATTTCATGGAAACAAAAGCTATCAAATACAGAGGTACTGAGGAAACTTGGAATGAAAAGAGAGTTGCTAGTTGAAATAAAAAAGAGACAAGTGAAATATTTTGGCCACATTAAAAGACATAACAGTATTGTAAAGATCATCCTAGAGGGAAAGGTTCAAGGTAGGCGAGCAAAAGTCAGACAGCGTTACAAGTGGGAGGATAATATAAAGAGATGGACGAACAGCAGTATGAGTGAATGTACATCAAGGGCAAGAGACAGGGCTTATTTGGAGATCCATTGCAGCCAACCTTCATTGTGGAGACGGCACCTGATTGATTGATTGATTGATTACTAGCTATCGCTGCTGCTAGTACAACAACAACAACAACAACTAATACTACTACTACTACTATTACTACTACTACTACTACTACTACTACTACTACTACTACTACTACTACTACTACTACTACTACTACTACTACTACTACTACTACTACTACTACTACTACTACTACTGCTACTACTACTACTGCTACTACTACTACTACTACTACTACTACTACTACTACTACTACTACTACTACTACTACTACTACTACTACTACTACTACTACTACTACTACTACTGCTGCTGCTGCTGCTACTACTACTACTGCTGCTTCTTTTACTACTACTACTACTACTACTACTACTACTACTACTACTACTACTACTACTACTACTACTACTACTACTACTACTACTACTAATACAAAAACTGCTGCTACTACTGCTACTACTACTATTACTGCCACCCCCATCACGACCGACACCATTATCACCTTCACCATCACCAGTAAAGCTACTACTAGCGACGACAAGCATAATTACATAATAGTTGTAGTAATGACTGTGGGTATTACTGTAGTAATTCAGGTGGGTATGATAGTCTTAGTTATGTGTGGCAGTGGTAGGTATAGTTGACGTCACAGTATTAGTCAAATACAGTAAGACAAGACTGTTCATATACCGTATAGAAATTGTACTGCTAAATGTATTCGAGACACAAACAAGCTTAAAAACAACCAAGGCATAGTAGATATAGTTTAAACAGAAAATGTTTTTAAAAAATTATCACTGACGAACAGAAATGCAAATAAGGCTGTCCCCAAGGGTTTTCTTAGAAATGTAAAGACACAAATATAAAGTTTAGTGGCAACTGGTAAACTTTGTGAGGAAAAATAAAGGAAAGACGCAATACTCAGTATCTAGATAACATGGCCACATGGCACGCCACAGACAAGAACATATGCCTGATCAGCACATCCCCTAATTGTTTGAAACGGGGAACCATGACCGTCTTCGGCTTGCCATTACAAACAGTAGGGGTGGTAGTAGCAGTAGCAGCAACAACAGTAATAGTAGTAAAAATGGTGATGGTGGTGTTAGTAGTAGTGGCAGTAATATTAGGAGGAGGAGCAATAGTAGCAACATCAGCAGTAGCAGAAGTAGTAGCGATTGCAGC
>CAJHNH020000971.1:187500-211747 GCA_905116865.2 Candidula unifasciata | reverse complement strand
ATTTCCTATAGAACAAGAAGGACAACCCTAGAACTTACCACGATGCTGGCTTCTGTATTTTACGAAAACCGAATCTGTTGAACGACATGATAAGAGAAAAGTTTTTTTTGTAATATACAAACACTTCTTGTAGTAACAGACGGTTTCGTTTATATTTATACAAATGCGACTGAAGGTGAGGGAGAATATTCCAATTCCATAAAACACCACACTTTTCAATGAATGAATAAGTGATTAGTGAAAACTATCATCACAGCACTCTGGAAAACTCCATAGGTGCTCTGATCTCCTCCTCAGTAGCTTCACAAGACTCGGTTTAGACTCCATGAACATGCTCTCCTAAAATCGCTACAGGTTGTCTACGCTCCGAATGGGTAGAAGGCATTCCAACAGTCGCAGTTAATCACAATCAACTAGATCTACCCATCTGGGCACGCAGGAGAAAAATGGCAATGACAGAGCTGATCAGCAGGCAAGTAATGTACAAATGAAAAACGGGAAAAAGCACGGACAGAGCAGATGTCAACAAACGCTGTACGGACTAGGTTTGGGGATAACGGCGAATCTCTTACGCTAACACGTATTATCTCTAACAATACATAAATACCGATATAAGAAAACAGTATTATCTCCCACTAGACATAAGTACTAAATAAAAGGACACTGTATTATCTCCCACTACGTCCGGCTCTCTAGTGTAGTGGCTAAACCGGATTGCGCGGAGAGCGGGTGAGGATCTCCTTGTGGTTCAGGTTCAATCCCGGGTGTAGGCAGAAAAGCCCCCATTTTCTCCCAGATTTACGGTATTTACAATGGAATCAAGGCCGAAAGGTTGCGATATCCATAATACCGAGCCTAGGGTTAAACAACTCATGGCTTCTGGATACTAAAACAAACAAACATCTCCCACTACATATAAATACTGACTAAAGGACAAGTATTATCTCTCACTACAGATAATACGGACTAAAGGACAATTTATTTTTACCACACTACACATAAATACTGGACTAAAAGACACTGTTTTATCTCGCACTACACATACATACTGACTAACAGACACTGTATTATCTCGCACTACACATAAATACTGACTAACAGACAGTGTATTATCTTAGAGTACACACAAATACTGACTAAAAGACACTATAGTATATCGCCATGCACACATAAGTACTGACTAAAGGGACAAATTTATTATCACCCACTACACATAAATACTGACTAAATGACACTGTATTATCTACCACTACACAAAAATACTGACTAAAAGACACTGTTTTGTTTCGCACTACACATAAATACTGACTAATAGAAACTGTATTATTTCAGAGTACACACAAATACTTACTACAAGACACTGTATTATCTCCCACTGCACATAAATAATGACTAAAGGAAACTATATTATCTACCACTACACATAAATACTGACTCTTGAACACTGTATTATCTCCCAATACACACAAATACTAACTAAAGGGCAAAGTATTATCGTCCAATACACATAGATACTAACTAAAGGACACTGTATTATCTTCCAATACACATAGATACTAACTAAAGGACACTGTATTATCTTCCAATACACATAAATACGAACTAAAAGACACTGTATTATCTTCCAATACACATAAATACTAACTAAAGGACACTGTATTATCTTCCAATACACATAGATACTAACTAAAGGACACTGTATTATCTTCCAAAACACATAAATACTAACTAAAGGACACTGTATTATCTTCCAATACACATAGATACTAACTAAAGGACACTGTATTATCTTCCAATACACATAAATACTAACTAACGTACACTGTATTATCTTCCAATACACATAAATACTAACTAAAGGACACTGTATTATCTTCCAATACACATAAATACTAACTAAAGGACACTGTATTATCTTCCAATACACATAAATACTAACTAAAGGACACTGTATTATCTTCCAATACACATAAATACTAACTAACGTACACTGTATTATCTTCCAATACACATAAATACTAACTAAAGGACACTGTATTATCTTCCAATACACATAAATACTAACTAAAGGACACTGTATTATCTTTCAATACACACAAATACTAACTAAAGGACACTGTATTATCTTCCAATACACATAGATACTAACTAAAGGACACTGTATTATCTTCCAATACACATAAATACTAACTAAAGGACACTGTATTATCTTCCAATACACATAAATACGAACTAAAGGACACTGTATTATCTTCCAATACACACAAATACTAACTAAAGGACACTGTATTATCTTCCAATACACATAGATACTAACTAAAGGACACTGTATTATCTTTCAATACACATAAATACTAACTAAAGGACACTGTATTATCTTCCAATACACATAGATACTAACTAAAGGACACTGTATTATCTTCCAATACACATAAATACTAACTAAAGGACACTGTATTATCTTCCAATACACATAGATACTAACTAAAGGACACTGTATTATCTTCCAATACACATAAATACTAACTAACGTACACTGTATTATCTTCTAATACACATAAATACTAACTAAAGGACACTGTATTATCTTCCAATACACATAAATACTAACTAAAGGACACTGTATTATCGTCCAATACACATAGATACTAACTAAAGGACACTGTATTATCTTCCAATACACATAAATACTAACTAAAGGACACTGTATTATCGTCCAATACACATAGATACTAACTAAAGGACACTGTATTATCTTCCAATACACATAGATACTAACTAAAGGACACTGTATTATCTTCCAATACACATAAATACTAACTAAAGGACACTGTATTATCTTCCAATACACATAAATACTAACTAAAGGACACTGTATTATCTTCCAATACACATAAATGCTGACTAGCGGACACTATACTATCTCACAAAACACACAAATACTAGACTAACGTACACTGTATTATCTTCCAATACACATAAATACTGACTACAGGACACTGTATTGTATTATCTTGTACATAATGACAGAACAGATACACCACTATCATCACCTGCATCAAATGAGGCTGAAATTGTGGCAATAACGGGGATTGGTGCGGCCCATCCGACGTAGTAGTACAAATCCTCCATGTTCAAACTAAACTGGGGGAAATTCTTCGTCAGATTACCGCCCTTGTTGGACTTGGATACCGCAGTCTCTGTACCAGGAAATCAACACTTGAATCAGCTCATTCGGAAATTACAATATTGTATGAGAGGTTACCAAACTAAACTCTCCCAACAATGTTGTGCAGCTTCGTGGTTGAGAGGTTAGTGAATGCGGTTAACAATTTTGCAATCCTCTAGTACTGAGTTCGTTCCCTGCGTTGGTCGGTTTGGGCAAGCGTACAGGAGCCGCGTGTGAAAGAGATAGAGGCCTCGTCACTATAGGCAGAAATGGTACATTGCCTTCATTGTATAAGACAGCACATATTTAAAACAAAATTATTTTATTAAAACGAACTGAAAGTATAGAAGCAGGTGTGGCTGAATCAAAGAAAGCAACTGTTGAAAAAATGAAGACATATTCTGTGTGGGACACCTTGAGAAGAGGAGAACTCAAGTAAAACGTTTGCGAGAACCAAAAGAGAATCAAGTGATAACCGTAAAAATGAAATTTTGATCAGGCTACAAAAAAAAAAAAAAAAAGGTTAAAGGGGATGTGGTCAGACAAGAGCACTAAGCAGGAAGCCAAAGAAGAATACGCAACATATACAGAACGGATATCGTCAACCGCTACACGCTGCGGGACTTACTGAGGAAGGGGATAGAACACTTATGAACTGAATGGTCTGATGTACAATGAGGATCATCTGTCAGTTAAGTCCATAATGCAAAGGGAAAACTGAGCGGGAAGAGAAAAACCACAAGAGATTTGACGATTTGGCTTCATAGCATGGAAGACACATCTGTATTAGAAATTATGACTCTGCCAGAATTAATCGAGTAACAGAAAGTATTGTGAACGGCACTCATAGAAAGAAGTAGAAAGATAGAAGAACACACTAGACAACATAAAAATCGAAAGCTATAGTTACCGTGCCGGGAATTGAACCTGTCACCTCCAGACGGCGTCTGCGCCTTGCCATGAATACAAGTGCACTAAGATACATGGTCAACTCGGCACCCCCAAAAAAAGGTGTCTCATTGGCCATGTCTATCGTACAGCTTGAAATCCACGACTATGGAATACGGACAGAATTCATTTCAACCCATTGAAATGGCACCATAGGTTACATAAATTTATATTAACGAGGCAAATGTCAAATAACAATCACAGCAACAATTTACGTACACAGTAGACCTTATTGCCTTGTCTAGAATACACAAACATTTAAGAAAGGTATTTGATTGGTAGGTTCCGGTGTGTATACGTCATTCCTATAAATAAACAGAGAGGGGAACCATTTGAGGCCGTTAAATATTATGAATTAATCGAGTAACAGAAAGTATTGTGAACGGCACTCATAGAAAGAAGTAGAAAGATAGAAGAACACACTAGACAACATAAAAATCGAAAGCTATAGTTACCGTGCCGGGAATTGAACCTGTCACCTCCAGACGGCGTCTGTGCCTCGCCATGAATACAAGTGCACTAAGATACATGGTCAACTCGGCACCCCCAAAAAAAAGTGTTCTCATTGGCCATGTCTATCGTACAGCTTGAAATCCACGACTATGGAATACGGACAGAATTCATTTCAACCCATTGAAATGGCACCATAGGTTACAGAAATTTATATTAACGAGGCAAATGTCAAATAACAATCACAGCAAACAATTTACGTACACAGTAGACCTTATTGCCTTGTCTAGAATACACAAACATTTAAGAAAGGTATTTGATTGGTAGGTTCCGGTGTGTATACGTCATTCCTATAAATAAACAGAGAGGGGAACCATTTGAGGCCGTTAAATATTATGAATTAATCGAGTAACAGAAAGTATTGTGAACGGCACTCATAGAAAGAAGTAGAAAGATAGAAGAACACACTAGACAACATAAAAATCGAAAGCTATAGTTACCGTGCCGGGAATTGAACCTGTCACCTCCAGACGGCGTCTGCGCCTCGCCATGAATACAAGTGCACTAAGATACATGGTCAACTCGGCACCCCCAAAAAAAGGTGTCTCATTGGCCATGTCTATCGTACAGCTTGAAATCCACGACTATGGAATACGGACAGAATTCATTTCAACCCATTGAAATGGCACCATAGGTTACATAAATTTATATTAACGAGGCAAATGTCAAATAACAATCACAGCAACAATTTACGTACACAGTAGACCTTATTGCCTTGTCTAGAATACACAAACATTTAGGAAAGGTATTTGATTATTAGGTTCCGGTGTGTATACGTCATTCCTATAAATAAACAGAGAGGGGAACCATTTGAGGCCGTTAAATATTATGAATTAATCGAGTAACAGAAAGTATTGTGAACGGCACTCATAGAAAGAAGTAGAAAGATAGAAGAACACACTAGACAACATAAAAATCGAAAGCTATAGTTACCGTGCCGGGAATTGAACCTGTCACATCCAGACGGCGTCTGCGCCTCGCCATGAATACAAGTGCACTAAGATACATGGTCAATTCGGCACCCCCAAAAAAAGGTGTCTCATTGGCCATGTCTATCGTACAGCTTGAAATCCACGACTATGGAATACGGACAGAATTCATTTCAACCCATTGAAATGGCACCATAGGTTACAGAAATTTATATTAACGAGGCAAATGTCAAATAACAATCACAGCAACAATTTACGTACACAGTAGACCTTATTGCCTTGTCTAGAATACACAAACATTTAAGAAAGGTATTTGATTGGTAGAATGAATGTTGAATGTTGAATGAATGTTGAATTAAAAGAATCGACATCACACCATTTGGGACACACCCCAAACGCGCCGTCACTCTCTTCAGTAGCCAGCGAAGAGTTCTAATTCCGATGGTACCAGTAACTGTCTGATTGCATAATCGTCTCTACTTCACAGACGCTCCGTCTGGGATTAAATTAATTAGTTAAGTAATTAGAGCGGGTTACTTGAACCGTCGTAGTGCCAGGCAGAAATGATCTGCACTGGAGAGGCTGATTTTTGACTTTGATATCATCATGCTTCAGGAATTGATGATTCTGCCAGAGACAGAAGGTTGTAGAGAAATATGAAATCAATACCACACTGCATGGCCTATGGAAGATCGCTTTTATTATGTTATTCCACGTTTTCGTCAAGGTCTGAAGGTCGCGGGTTAGTTTCATCAGTTTCCCTGTGCAATTTTTCAGAGATCCATGGGAAGTAACGGTGGCCGGTGTGGTGATGTTTAGAAATATGAGTCTAGCAGGTAATTGGTCTGGTAAAACGTCATATTAAGTACACGAGTTCAGGTATGTCTTGGACTTGACGGTTATCCTTCCTTGAGCAGAATAATACTTATTAGGGTCGATCCCTATCTCTTAACCTGTTGGAGAATGGAAATGCAGGTTCCCATTGAGATAAGCCGTTCCCCAGCGCAGTATTTTGATCCCCCATCAGAGCTCTATGTCTATTGCATCTGGATGATCATATCTAAGTAACCTGGCCATATGGACCCAAGCTAAACATATAGGAACAACTAAAACAATAATGCAGGAAGCTTTTAATACAGTTAACAAATTGACAGATTCATGGGAAGTCACAATAAATCAGATTAAAACCGCTTAGATTCTCTTCTCTCTTTCCACAAAACTAGAACAAGTTGATCTGTACCTAGAACCTCCTTCTAAAAGAGGGAGTGAAATTCGACATAAGACTAACAGGGGGCCTACACATTGAAGACATCCAAAGGAAAGCTACCCTTCGGCTCAGACACTTACAGGAACAAGCTGGGGTGCAGATACCAACACTGAACAAGTTTACACTGGATACCACTGACCAAAACGGGAGATGTAGAATGGGAGCATTCTTCATTGCAGCCAAATAAAAAATATACAAACTGGACAAAATACAGAACCCTGGTCTCAGAATCCTAACTGGAGGTATGAGAAGCAGACCATTCAATGAGCTGTAGGCAACTTCTGGCCTCCAGAGCTTGAGACTTTAAAGGGAAGAAAAAGTGCTTACCCTAAAAAAAAAAAAAAAATTAAACGCATAAACAATAACTCCATGCTTACCTAAGAGTCAGTTGGATCCTAGTACTTGCCAAAGAGAAATATCGTTTCTGATGCGGGTTTCATACACTACTTATCAAAGAGAAATCACTTCTAAAGCAAGTTGCAGACTATAATTGCCAAATAGAAAAATAACTTTTAGTGCTGGTTGCGCACAAAACTTACCAAAGAAAAATTAGCTTCTGGTGGGGAATGCAGACAAAACTTAATAGAGTTACTTTAAAAAAATATTTTTTTTTTTGGTACAAAACTTACCAGAGAGAAAAATCACTTCTTAGGCAGATTGCACACAAAGTTTCCTTAGAGAAAATCACTCTTAATGCGGATTTCAAACACAGCTTACCAAAGGGGAAAATCACTTGCTAACGCGGACTGCACGCAAATGCTTACCTCAACAACAACAACAACAACAACAACAACAACAAAGATTCATTTCTAATTTAGTTTGCACAAGAAACTTATCAAAGAGAAATCACTTCTAATCTTAATTGAATGAAAAATCTTAGCAAAGAGAAAACAGTTCTCATGTGGACTGCACGCCAACAAACTTACCAAAAAGAAAATCACTTCTAATGTTGATTGCATTGCTCTGTATATTCCTGGCCAGAAGAAACAGCTTTCCAAGTCGTATCTCTTCAGCGTTACCACTCAAAGTTGTGTAGTTGACTAAAGAAAAATAAATAACGGATTTACCATATACCTTGCCGAAGATAATTATGTGATAAAATATTATTGCATTTATGTGGGGAAAAAAACAACAACAACAACATACTGGAAGAGGAAGAAGAGGAAAAGACACGAATGTAATAATTATAAAAATAAGACGAAGAAGACGAAGAAGAAGAAGAAGAAGAAGAAGAAAGACGAGGATGAGGGGTGAGAAAGGAAAGAGAATGTAAGAAAAAGAAAAGGGACAGAAAATAAGAAAAAAATCAGAGCAGAGGGAGAAGAAGAAGACGAAACGCAATAGACAAGAGAACAAGAGAGTCTAGAGACGGTTTTGAGGTTTGAAGTTTGAACAACGGATAAACATCATTGCACAAGAGTAGTAACCCATAAGTGAAGTCTGAGTTCGCGGTAGCTCAGCACTGTGCACAGGCTCTGTGCCACCGCCGAGGATCCCGAAACACTTTGGGTAGCTTTTTAACTCCAATTTTTGCCCCGACAGCGCCGTTATGCTACTCGTTTATATTTCAAAACTGCCAACGGATTTTTTACGTGCGCAACACTGCACACGGACGTCCGATATCACTATCCAGAGACCAGAGGAAATTACTAGGAGTCCACTTGAAAATATCACAGCCTTTATTGGGGCCTGAACCCCGGATCTCTAGCACTAGAGGTGAAAACCATGTCTTAAGACCACTCAGCTACCTGAGAAAGTTGTGACAAAGAGGGAACAACTGAATGGTCAATGTGTGAGTGGCGATTGTAAAGCACTCCGGGCCGGTTGCGCTAGGGTTAGCCAGCCACCTCCGAGACAAACCGCTAACTGCTTGTTGTAGATTATATCAGTAGAGTTGAGTCAAGAACGCAGCACTCGGGGCATTCCCATGCGCCCATCGTCCCCATCTTCAGCAGCCAGCTCAGAGTTCCAATACTGATGGTACCGGTCACAATCTGGTTATATGTCCGTCTTACCTTTCCTCTGAGTGTGGTGAGCCGACCAGACCCTCTGGTTTCACCCAGGTGCCTCATTCTCTCCAGGCCATAATAATCTTGTTTCTCTATTGATTCCCTTGCATGTTCCCAAAGGTCTTTGACCACATCTGCCTTGTAACTTATATTAAAGACTGAAGTGTATGCTCAGACAGTGTTGGTTTAGCTGTGTCTGTGGACAGACGTGTCTGCCATGGAAGTGCCAACGAATCATTTGCCTTTACTGCAGTTGCCAAGTATATGACAGTGTTACTTATATCATGTGCCCCATCTTCGCACGAGTCGGCCATACATCACATTCCTGGAAAGTAAACCCAAGGAACTATGATTAAAAAGCTTAACAAAAGGGATAAGGGATCAAGCATACACACAACAAAACAAATCGACGTTCCGACTGGGGCCTTTCTCAACAATGCATATCGAATTCTTTACTGAACCAAGCTTTCAACTTTAAAAAATCCACTGGGCTCTTAAAAAAATATTTTAGTTTCTGAGTCAAAACGCTGTTTACAACCAATCTTCCGTTATGTTAAGATCTTTTAGGATATCCATATTTCTTGTATTCGTTGGTAGACTATACTGTGGCAACTTTGGCAACTATGAACCTCTTTTAACTACAGTGAAAAGGCGAAAAATGCAATAGTATGAACACGTAAACAGATCTAACGGCCTCTCAGAAACAATACTCCAAGGCTCAGTAGAGGGAAAAAGGAAAAGAGGCAGACCAAGAAAGACCTGGTTACAGAACCTGAATGACTGGACCGCCAAAGGTGGAGAGAGCTAATCAGGAAGTCAACAGAAACAGGTGACCCAGTGACAGGTAGTGTTGCGGTATGATGATGCTAGTGAGACTATAAATAGTGTAGTTAAGAGGCAGTAAAATAAGAAAAAATTATATATATATATATATATATATATATATATATATATATATATATATATATATATATATATATATATATATATATATATATCTATATATCGGTACAATATGAGCCAATATTACGGGCTTGCGAGCAGGACTGCTGTAATATCTCTTCTTCTAGAAAGTTTAGGGTTGAAGTAGAGAAGATCAACTTTTTGCACTGAGTTGTATCCCATATGTCTCGGTCTTTCTCCGCAGAACGGCTAGCCCCCTGTCGAAAGGGTCGCACAGAGCATGCACTCCGTAGCTCCAGTGACGATCCCTAGAGATCTCGGTAAAAACTGCACTGGTGAACTTGACTGGGCAGTCGTGAAACGAACCCACGACCTTCAAAGAGTGAGGCAAACGGCTTGACCACTTCGCCACCGGAGACTTGTAAAAGTTCCTCAAAGGTCCTTTGGCACATTGTTGTTTACCTTAAGGCTGCGATATTTACGTTTTGTTACCTAACACATCTTATTTCGGCATATTCCTAATTAGTCGTTGTTTGCGACAGACCTGCTAGGGGGGCATTGTGTTTACGCCGTCTTCGCTAAATAGGGTCCATGGAACACACACCTATGGGTCTTTAACATACACTTGTCAAACTTGGAACAAGACAACACAAGCAAGGCTACCTCTGACTCGAATAAAGAATTTGGTGTAAAAGTTCTTTGTGAGGACACCAAAATCTGCTATCTCCAGATAAGGGGTGTCAGCTCCAACATAAGTTTCGCTGAAGATGATATATAAATATATATATGAGTGTGTGTGTGCGTCTTTTATATATACATATGAGGCCCGGCTCTCTAACGGAATTGGCTAAACCGGATTTCGCGGAGACCGGGTGACGTACTCCTTGTGGTCCGGGTTCAATCCCGGGGGTAGGCAGGAAAGCCACATTTTCTCCCACATTTACGGTATTTACAATGGAATCAAAGCCGAAAGGTTGCGATATCCATAATACCGAGCCTAAGGGTTAACAACTCATGGCTTCTGGATACTAAAACAAACAATATACATATGAGTGTTTGTGAGTGTTTTATATATATATATATATATTTATATATATATAAATTTGTGAGTGTTTTATATGTGGTTATGTATATTATATGTACATACATATATGAGTGTGTATTATATGTATATGTCTGTGTGTGTTATATGTACATATATTAGCTCCTTGTGTCTTATATTTATATATATATATATATATATATATATATATATATATATATAATATATAGATATATATATATATGTGTTGTGTGGTGTGTGTGTATGTATTATATGTACATTCATAAATGATTGTGTGTGTGTGTGTGTATTACATGTATACACACATATATGTATGTATTATATGTATATATATCTTCAGTAGCTAAGAGTCGACATGTTAATAGTACTGGTTGCAACCTGGTTCAATGTCCGTCTATACTTTCTCCTCAGTTTTGAATATCTTCCAGGACCTCAAATCACATCCCCCTCTCCCACCCCTTTCCAATCCTCATCATCATCATCATGTAGCAGGTCCTTCGCAGAACGTCGCACTCATCACGGTCTGCCTGAAAGAAACTCGGTCTCTCGCCCATTCAGGTATTTGTCTCGAAGATGTTTGCGGTTATATATTAAATGATGTATGAATAGAGTAATGTATGCAGCGAGTGAGTTCAAACGGGCAGAATGTAAAACGAGCCAGAGGGACAAAATCTCAACCTTTATTAGTTCTGTCTGTCTGTCCGTCTATCTGCCTGTCTAACTAACCATCCGTCTGTATGCCTATATGTCTGTCTGTCCGTCAACCCTAATATATATATATATACACATTCACACAAAAATGATTACACTAACAGACTAAGCCGACATAGACAGACACAATCATAAACGTATCCGCAAATATAATTCTAATCGCTTGTTTTCACACAATGTACACTTATTCGTCATCATATAGCAGGTTCTTCGCAGAACGGTGCCCTTATCACGGTCTGCCTGAAAGAAACTTATATCGCCATCTCCACCCCCCCCCCCCTCGCCTCATGCAATTTCATACCCACAGATTCCCTTATATCTTGCGTCCATCATCGTGCTGGTCTGCCTCTGTCGCTTTTCCTGGCACCGTGCCTTCTCCTATTGTTGTTTTCCCAACTCATGATAATTGATATTGCTAAACTATTTCAGCTTCTGAGTGAAGATGCTGTTAAGTTGAGTTGAGTCAAGAATTGACATCACAGCACTAGGGGCATTCCCATGCATGCTCCGCCTTCATCTTCAGCAGCCAGCGCAGAGTTCCAGTACTGATGGTACCGGCCATAATCTGGTTATGTCTGTCTTGTTTTTCCTCTAAGTGTAGTGAACTGGCCAGACCCTCTGGTTACACCCAGGTGCCTCATTGGAGGCTGTTTTATTTCCCTATCTTCCTGTGATGTTCAGATCTTTTAGAATGTTATTTTTTCTCTACTTCTTTGTCCATGGAATTCTGAAAATCTTTCGACAGAATTTCAGCTCAGAAACCCAGATTTGATTCCTTAAAGACTGCCCGACTGTCAATAACTTACATCTGTATGTTGCTACATTGAAGATCGACGCTCTCAAAATTTTAACTAGGATTTCCTTGCTCAACCTTAAAATTTTAATATTATTTAATTGTTACGGCCATCCAGCATTTGACCTCTGTTAAACAGTCTCCATTACCGTGTCTTATGTAGCCAAGTATTAAGTTGATCATTTTCTATTTCTTTATTAATTACTTTAATTTTTTGGGTGACAGACAATTTTTGTCTGTGGAAAATTTTTTTCTTTCAATTCAAGAATAGGTTTTGATTTTCACTGCGTTTTAGACAAACATGATTAAATGATATATTCCATTTACATTGTTTGGAAAGAGGACTGTGTCCTTTGCATAGCGAAGGTCCGGAAAAGGGTTTCCACCAGTTTTGAGAGGTTCATAATAGTCACTATTCTGGTCATTTCTTTTTTATTCATAATTTAAAAATGAGCAACATTCGTTTTATAAATCACAGCTATAAACAAATATCCTGCACAGAATAGTCAATAAATGGTATGACAGAATCACTCCAGACTTTTTTCGTGGCGAAAAATAATGGTACGCGGCGTCTGTGGCTAAGGCATTGCGAGTCCCACTCATAATTTTAACGTACCGCGATCGAAACCCACTGCTGTCTGCGTGAATTTTTACCATGGTACGTGGCGTCGCAGGTCGACCCAGCCTAAAATGGGGACCAGGATGGCTATCCTTGGGAAGTAAAGACGGCCGGCGTAATGCTGCTGACCACATTACCCACCTAGTGCCGATTGATCTGTAAAAATATGGGTGCTCTTTTCATATGCTCAATGCGCCTGAGGCGGGAAAAGGCATCTTTACTTTACTTTACTTTTTTTTTTTAACCTTACTTCACTTTACTTTACTTACTAAATAATGGGACGCGGTACCAGAACTACTTTCTGAGCATCAAGGTGTTGTGCTTGTCAGTGCTCCTATTATAAATACTTCATAGAGAGTACCGCCACCACTTTTTTCAGACACTTTGTGGTGAGTACCGGCATCTTTGTTTCTAGAGGGCAGAAAAACTGCCCTGTTGCCATTGAAAATATGAAAATTTCTCAGATTTAAAAACATGGCAGTGAAAAAACAATTGAGTAAACGTGGCCGGCGTTGGATGGGACACCTTGACAAAACCCGATAATAATGTAACTAGGACGTCTTTCTAATGAAACACACAGGGGCTAAAGGAGTCAAAGGCAGATCCCAAAAATCCATGGGGGCTAAAGGAGTCAAAGGCAGACCCCAAAAATCCATGGGAGCTAAAGGAGTCAAAGGCAGACCCCAAAAATCCATGGGGGCTAAAGGAGTCAAAGGCAGACCCCAAAAATCCATGGGGGCTAAAGGAGTCAAAGACAGACCCCAAAAATCCATGGGTGCTAAAGGAGTCAAAGGCAGACCCCAAAAACCCATGGGTGCTAAAGGAGTCAAAGGTAGACCCCAAAAACCCATGGGGGCTAAAGGAGTCAAAGGCAGACCCCAAAAACCCATGGGGGCTAAAGGAGTCAAAGGCAGACCCCAAAAACCCATGGGGGCTAAAGGAGTCAAAGGTAGACCCCAAAAACCCATGGGGGCTAAAGGAGTCAAAGGCAGACCCCAAAAACCCATGGGGGCTAAAGGAGTCAAAGGTAGACCCCAAAAACCCATGGGGGCTAAAGGAGTCAAAGGTAGACCCCAAAAACCCATGGGGGCTAAAGGAGTCAAAGGTAGACCCCAAAAACCCATGGGGGCTAAAGGAGTCAAAGGTAGACCCCAAAAACCCATGAAATGAAGTGGTGAGTTCCATGCGAAGAGCTGTTTACGATAGCAAATGATAGGGCGTCTGGTATATGTTCGTTGATGGCCTTTGCTCCAATGGTAGGGGGAAATCGGCGAGATGGTGGTGGCGGGGAGGGGGGCAGAGGGGTAGAATAGGGTCAGTAACAAAAAAAAAGAAGAAAAAGAAAAAGAGCAGGAGGAAGAGGAGGAGGAAGAACAAAGAGGAAGAAGAGTTAAACTAAACGGATAAGAAGGAAGACAATGAAGCAGAAATAGAAGAAGAAGAAGAAGAAGAAGAAGAAGAAGAAAAAGAAGAAGAAGAAAGGAAGCGCAGCAGGAGGAAGAGGAGGAGAAAAAAGCAAAGGAAGCCAGGGAAAAAAAGTATGAGAAACAGTTTTTAAAAATTATTTAAAAAAAAAAAAAAAAACCACTGACAACAGCATACAGCCTAAACTCACTTGATGAGCCCACTGACGCTCCACTTAATGGTCGGGTTGTTGGCCTTAGTTATCACACAGTCATGACACTCGAAGCTAACTAGCAGGGGCAACTCCGGGTTGACATAGTACCAGCAGTTGTGATGGCATCTGAAATAATTTAGTGGTACTTGTGGAGAGGTCGTACATCTTAATGTAGCACGTGGATATACTGTCCGGGATATGCAGGTGTGCGAGGGAATCAAAGAACAGATTTTCTGGCTGCACAGGTGATAGCCACAGGTACATATATGTACTGGACAATGGAGACGTTCTAAAGATAATTTAGGAACGAATGCTGATACGAGATACGAGCTAAGATTAAATAATACGTGTACCTGGTGGGGTAGAAAGTCAGTCAGTCAGTCATAATACGTGTAAGAATGATTGTGTGGACAAAGGAATGAGGAGTGTATCCAGGAAGAAAAGGCACGTATGGGAGCAAGAGAATGACGTGTTATAATAAGCGCGCTACGTGGACAGTTAGCATCTACAGCTTTAGACACTTGCTGCGGGCGACGGAGCACTCCAGTGTCCTGTGACGCTGATTCTTAAATCATTATTCTTTAAAGGAGTGCTGTCTAACTGGTACTATTAGCCATCGGACGTTGGAGTTCATACTGAGCGAAAGATCTGAGAACCTATGGAAATGTCTGGAGTGTAATGATGATAACCCAACTAACTAACTAACTAACTAACTAACTAACTAACTAACTAACTAACTAACTAACTAACTAACTAACTAACTAACTAACTAACTAACTAACTAACTAACACACTAACAAACTAACTAACTAACAAACTAACTAACAAACTAACAAACTAACAAACTAACAAACTAACAAACTAACAAACTAACAAACTAACTAACAAACTAACTAACTAACAAACTAACAAACTAACAAACTAACAAACTAACTAACTAACTAACTAACTAACTAACTAACTAACTAACTAACTAACTAACTAACTAACTAACTAACTAACTAACTAACTAACTAACTAACTAACTAACTAACTAACTAACTAACTAACGAACTAACTAACTAACTAACTAACTAACTAACTAACTAACTAACTAACTAACTAACTAACTATCTATCTATCTAACTAACTAACTAACTAACTAACTAACTAACTAACTAACTAACTAACTAACTAACTAACTAACTAACTAACTAACTAACTAACTAACTAACTAACTAACTAACTAACCTAACTAACTAACTAACTAACTAACTAACTAACTAACTAACTAAGAATGCTGTCTCTCTGGAAGTATGGATGTCTGTCAGCCTGTCTGTCTGTATGACCGTCTGGCTCTTTCTTTCTTTCTTTCTTTCTGTCTTTCTTTCTTTCTTTCTTTCTTTCTTTCTTTCTTTCTTTCTTTCTTTCTTTCTTTCTTTCTTTCTTTCTTTCTTTCTTTCTTTCTTTCTTTCTTTCTTTCTTTCTTTCTTTCTTTCTTTCTTTCTTTCTTTCTTTCTTTCTTTCTTTCTTTCTTTCTTTCTTTCTTTCTTTCTTTCTTTCTTCTTTTCTTGTTTTCTTGTTTTCTTCTTTCTTTCTTTCTTTCTTTCTTTCTTTCTTTCTTTCTTTCTTTCTTTCTTTCTTTCTTTCTTTCTTTCTTTCTTTCTTTCTTTCTTTCTTTCTTTCTTTCTTTCTTTCTTTCTTTCTTTCTTTCTTTCTTTCTTTCTTTCTTCCTTTCTTTCTTTCTTCCTTTCTTTCTTTCTTTCTTTCTGATTGTTTGTTTTACTATGATTTAAATAAAAACAGGTCCAAGATTAAAGATCCTTAGCCATCTAGCATGACGTCCGCCTCGAGTGCTCAAGGTCCCGGATTCAGGCCCGAGTGAAGGCTGGAATTTTTGCATGTGGACTTCTAATAATTTTTCCTGATCTCTGAGTAGTAAGATCAGACGCCCTTGTGTATTGTTGCGCACGTAAACAATCCATTGGCAGTTGGAAATCGAAAAGGTTAGCTTAACGGCTGCCGGCGAGGATCTTTAAATAGTTTGGGTGATTTTTAACTCAAAATTTTGCCCGGGCAGTGCCGTTAGGCTACTCTTTTCGAAATCCAACAGCCAAGAAATTTTTTACGTGCGCAACAATGCATACGGGGCGTCTGATCTCATTACACGGAGGCCAGGGGAAATTACTAGAAGTCCAAACCCATGTGAAAAAGGCCCAGCCCTCACCAGGGATTGAACCCGGAACCTTCAGCACTCGAGGGGGACACCATCGGGAGACAAATATGAGGAGGTTATTATTAGAAGAGTGATAGAAATCCAAGGATAAATTATGACACCTGGCAGTGCATTCAGAATAAAAAGGCAGCAAAAATAGCGTTATATAACGTTAGGACAACACAGGATAAAAACTAGAGCCAAAGAAGATTGTAGAAAAAGAAGCAAACAAGTTAAAAACATATCGCGTAAAGACACTCATGAAATCACACGAAAGACAACCAAGAAGATGTTATTTATTATCTTTGCAGATGGCTCTTTGCTCAGAGGTAGACGAAGTTCCTGGGGATTCTTAGCAAAAACGAATATACGTCGAATATACAAAACCTGCCATATGACACCACAACATCCAGTTTGAGACTGGAGGTGGCCGTCTCTCTAGCGTAGTTGGCTAAACCGGATTGCGCGGTGAGCGGGTGACGCACAACTCCTTGTGGTCCGAGTTCACTCCCGGGGGTGGGCAGAAAAGCCACATTTCTCCCAGATTTACGGTATTTAAAATGGAATCAAGGCCGAAAGGTTGCGATATCCATAATACCGAGCCTAAGGGTTAACAACTCATGGCTTCTGGAAACTAAAACAAACAAACAAACAAACAAACGAGACTGGAGGTGGCGGCAGTAACTGCAGCCTTTTGCTGGCTTGAGAATCAACTGTACACACACACACACACACACACACACGTCGCAATTGTCACCGACTCACAGAGCATATTGCGAAAGGTGGAGACCGGTATGCTCGGTGAAGAGTGGCAAGAATCTCTTTAGAGGTTCTGAGTAGATAGTGTCCCTTGGATATTTTCTCCAGGTCATGCCGGTGTAATCGGAAATTAACAGGCGCATATACTGGCTGGTTCTGCGCAACTTAGTGGTAAATTGACGCATGCTAAGCTAAATATTTTAAAGGTAGTTTTGGGCTAGTGAACAGTGCAGATACACAGACGGATCCTTACTGCCTGAGGATAACGGAGCTGCGAGAAGTGGCCGACGCACAACACTTAAGGAAAAGCCGAGACGGATGTGCAAACAGACTGTTATGGGTACTATCGGAATTGGAACTCTGCGCTTGCTGCTGAATATTGGGACGTAGAGTGGATGAGAGTGTCCCTAGTGCTGTGTTGTTGGTTCCTAATCAAACATTTACAATTAAATTGAAGAGACACATTCGACATTAAACGGAAGACACATTCAACAGTAAACGGAAGACACATTCAATTCTAAACGGAAGACATATTCAACATTAAACAGAGGACACACACACCTCCAATCGAGATGACTGTCCAATCCCTTCACAAAGGTGATGGTTCGATTCTCGATGCCATGGCAGACAAAGTAGGTGAAGAGAGGGTGAGCGTACTCCAGGTAAAACGAGATGGTCACCGTAGTGCCAGCCGTCATGTATGTCTTAGGTACTGTAATCGTTGTGTCTGAAAATACGTGCACAAATAAACGGAACTGTAGAAATGCAAACAGTTGCACAAATAAATGTGTCTATTAGAAGGCAAGGAAAACAGGAGCACACATAAATCTTCTTCTTCTCCTCCACCTTGTACCTCATCGAAGTGTCGGGGAAAGATGTAACATTCGTTGATAAGCTCTGTCAAAAGCACTTTTAGCACTGATGTTCATTTCTGTAAGGCTGTTCTTAATGCCGTCACTCCATATTTTCCAAGGTCTTCCACTCGCGCGATACCCGCTGTAACGTTTTAGCGTGGCTCGCTATGGCTAATAGTACCAGGGCATTTTTGTTAGGTGTCCAAACCACTTCATTTGTTGTTCTTTGATGACTTGTGAGACTGGCTTTATTTCTATCATTCGTCTGATTTCCCGATTTCGTATTCTGTCTTACCTTGAAAATTCTGCAGCTCTACAAAGGCATTTAATCTCTGTTGTCACACTTTTACGTTCATTGGAGGATTAAGTGTCCACGTTGGGCACTGATATCATAGTTTTGGCCAAAAAAAAACAAAAACAATTGTTCTGATAAGATTCACTTCAGTTCTCCGCGGTATCTGCTTGTGTGTCAAAAGTAAGACAGTTGCCCCATCACCTTAAACGGCTGTGAGAATGTCATCATCATCCTCGTGTAGCAGTTCTTTTGCAGAACGTCGCTCTTATCACTGTCTGCTGAAAGAAACTCGGTTTCTCGCCAGCTCTCCCGCCTCATGCACTTTCATACTCAAGGAGTCATTTTTATCCTGCTCCCATCTTCGTGTTGGTCGGCTCCTGCCCCTCCTTCCTGGTATCATGCTTTTTGCTTTAATTTTGTCCAATCCGTCGTAGTGCTTGATTTTACCAAAAAATTTCAGCTTCTGAGACAGGATGCTGTTTATTAGCCAATCCTCCTTGATGTTCAGATCTTTCATTATGTCAGTATTTCTCATCTTTTTCGTCGAAGATATGAAAACCTTTCTATAGCATTTTAGCTCAAAATCCCCTATTCTCTTTCTTAAGGACTGATAAATAGTCCGCGACTCACATCCGTATTTTGCTAGAGGCAAGATGCATGCTCTACAAATTATAATGTTGATTTATTTGCTGGTGCTTAACTATAGACTTTTTAGGCTGTTTCTGTGCATTGCTATGGCCATCCTCCTTTTAATTTATGCAAAACATTCTCCAGTTCTATTTATTATAGAACCTAGATATTCAAAGTTGGTGACATTTTCAATTTCCTCACCATTTACTGCTATTTTTGTGTGACAGTGGATCTGTGGACATTATTGTAGTTTTCTTTAAATTAAACAGATTTTGATCTTCACTGTGCTTTTGGACTGAAAATATTAAATTTTTTATTCCCTTTACGCTGTTCAAAAGAAGGACTGTGTCATCTGAGTAGCCAAGTTCCGAAATAAGATTGCCACCAATTTTGAGCGGATAATAACTGTCACAAGTCTGGTCATTTTTGACATTTGTCATTATCTTTTCTGCTTATATATCGAATAAGTATGGTGAGAGAATGCACTCCTGCCTTATTCCCATTTGCACCTCGAACCAGTCTGATGTTTCACCAGCTGCTCTGATGGCTGCTAGTTGTTCTTGATAAATATTTTCAATTAAATGCACCAAATGCGCTGGAAACCCCATACGTTTCATAATAGTCCACAGTTTCTGATGTGGACACAATCAAATGCCTTGCTATAATCAATGAAACAAGCTTGAAGATCTACGTTGTATTCTCTAAATTTTTCAAAAATTATTCTAAGATTGAAGATGTGATCCCTAGTTCCTCTACCCTGTATGAAACCAGTTTGTGCTTCATGTAGCTCATATTGTAATTTCCTTTCAATCCTCTTCATAATAATTCGTAAGAAGATTTTCCTAGGCATGACTTATTAATGCGATGTTACGGTAGTTGGAGCATATTTTCAGATTTTCTTTCTTTGTAAGACTGTAAAGGAAACAATATGGCTGTAAGAATGGCACGAAAACATATGCTCACATAAATATATGTTTGTGTGAATGAAAAAGCAAAAGATTGTATGACATGTAAACTTTTCTATGTGAATCCAAGAAGAACACTGGTCTCTCATACGAACATGGCTGTGAGAGGGTTAGGTTTGAACTACATGAAACCGTCCTAATGTCGAGCGCATTTTCTGTTGTTATCTTGAAGCCCCCCTTCCCCTACCCGCTTCCCCCTGACTGTTGTCAGAGGCCCTAATATAACCCAGCCTCTTGGTTGAATGGGGTTTCTGGGACCCGTCCCTTGGTGATCTCATCCGAATGGTGGCACTTTGTGTCATCAGGTGTTTATCGCTCAGTGCCATGTTCTAGTGCGATTAAACATCAGTCAGTCAGGGTTTGAAAAAAAAAAAAAAGGCAGAAGAACTAGTAGTAGAAGGTGAAAAATAAACAGACGAAGCAAATTATAGAAACAAAATAACGAGGGAGGGAGAAGAAGGAAGAAGAAGGAATGTGGCAGAGTGTTCTTAAAATAAAGCATACCTTTAGTGTCCAGCTCAACTACCTCGCTCGTGTTGTAAGTCAGGGAACTCATCGTCGTGTTCAGATTTAACCGTTGACACAGAATGTCTCCGGTACACAACCACTTGTAACTGGCAAAAATACAAAACACATGGCTTTCTTGTAGAAGAAATGCAGAAAATTAAAAAAATAAAGAAACGTGGATGGAGATAAACATCATAACCAGTCTTTGAGCAGTGGCATGGAAATTCAGTTCTCGTTATGCCTAGTGGCACATGAGGCTTCAGAGAGGACATTCCATGATTTCCTGTTCTGTGCAATCTTCAGTGCCGTTTTCCATGTCAAAGAATTCGCACTCAGGTCATTTTCCATCGTTCGTCTCCACGTTGTTTTTGAGGGTACCTTTTTTGTCTTTCTCTCTGGTATCCACGTGAGAGCTGTTTTGGCAGATATATCAGGATTCATTCTCATAACATGGCCAAGCCATTTCCATCTTCCCTCTGTTATCATACTGTCTAGTTTCTTGGTTTGTGACTTGAAGTAGAGTTTAAGATTCCTAGCGTTATCTTGACAGGGCACGATATTTCCTTGTGGGACGCTCTCCCTGTTCGACGATTCTGTTAGCGGACGTCATTAGTCGTTTTACCCTTCTAGTGCCCTCGAGGGGGAGACTGATGTACCTGTGGATCTGTTCGGAGTGCTGTAATGATAGTCGACACTGAGCATTAAGCAGTACGATTGGGTTAGATCGAAAACTTACCTATATTTGATTTCTCCAGTGTATTCCGCATCCAAAGTAGCAAACAGGCAGAAGTAATCATGAACAGTTATCTCAAGGTCTTCCAGCGGCCAAAGGAGCTCCTCACTTTTGGGCGTCATGGTTATTCGCATGGGTTCCATGAAGTGGAAGCAGTCAGCTTCGGTCGGGGTGATCCTCAGATGAGCCTGCAGAAGAAGACCAGGAGAACGGGAGCCTGGTGAATTAAGCACCTAATGCCAACCCTCAGTCCTTAAAGAAGACAGCAACCTAGTGGTGAAAAGGGCAGGGGAAAAGGGCGGAGGTGGATGCAGTCTTCCCCTAACTTTGCAAAACAAAAAATTGGAGGAGGTAAAATTCGCTGTACCCACCTCAAAAGTTCATAGAAGTTTTTTTTTAAAAACATTTTAGTTTACACACATACACACAAAGAGACCCACACACATACACCCACCCAACCCTCACCCAACAACCCATCCATCCATCCACACACCCCCCCCCCCCAACCCCTCCCCCCACACCCACCCCACATTCACACACAATTTTACGATTCAGCTTTTTTAAATGGTTCTATGGTAAAGACACGTGACGAAAGATGATTCGATTGCAAAGTCTACACTTCAAGGAACATTGCGGGGGTGTAGTTAGAAAAGAGATGGGCACAGCAGATTTTAGAATGGCACCATCAAGTACTGGACGAGACAAAATTATTACGAACTTGTACAACAAGCGGAAGACAGAGAAAGAGCACTAGACTGCAAACTCTTCCTCCTGACACCGCTTAGCGGAACAAGTTTAAGATGATAATGCTGCTGTTGCTGTTGTTACTGCTGCTGCTGTTGCTGTTGTGCTACTGCTGCTGCTACTGCTGCTGTTGCTATAGCTGCTGTTGGTACTACTGCTGCTGCTACTACTGCTACAGATGCTGTTGGTACTGCTGCTGTTGCAACTGCTGCTGTTGCTACTACTGGTGCCTCTACTGCTGCTTTTGCTACTGCTGATGTTGCATCTGCTGCCGCTGCTGCAGATGACGCTGATGATAGTGATGATGTTGTTAACGACGTTGACTCACACAGTGTTTGATCGGTCTGTTAGCGATCACTTCAATGTTGCAAAGTCGGAAGACGCCGGGCGGCAAGGTGTATGGCATAATGACAAAGGACTCTTCCCTGCTGGGGACAGGCATGGCCACATTCAGGATGTTGGCCGTGTACTCCGAAACATTCACCTGTTGACACAAGTCAGACAGTTGTATTTTTGTAATAACACAATTCAAGGAAAATCGAGCGCCGCGGATCGGAGGGTCGTGGGTTCGCTCCCTGGCGAAGCCGGACATTTTTCAAAAATGATCTTGGCTCCAAGATCAACCCAGCCTTGAGTAGGTACCGGGTGCAGTCCTGGGAAGTTAGCGCGGCCAGTGTGATGCTGACCACATCACCCATCTTGTGTCGATTGATCTATAAACAAATATAGGTCTAGCCCTATATACCCTATACGTCTAAAGGCGTGGATGAGGGTCCTTTACTTACTTTTACTTTTTAAAGAAAATGATATACCGAGCAAAGGGAGAAAAGGACAGCGAATAACCTGCCTGTTGCTGAAATTGGAAACAAATGGGTTGAAAAAGCCCGGACGTTCAAGAGACGCCCAGTTGTAAATGTTGATGGGACAAGCCAAGGATGCTGGGCTGAGTCCTATCTATAATATAGAAAAGAGCGCACCGGATATTGCACTTTGTACAGACTTCTAGGCAAACTGACGGATAAACGTTTTTTTTTTAAATATATATAAGCCACAACGATAAATCGTGTTTGTCCACATTTGTGTATACAAAAAGACATGATTATGAAAAAAAAAATAAACTGCACAATCAGTTCTTTGTGTCTGCTTTGATCAAACTAGAATGTTGTCGTATCTCTAGAACTGAAGCAATTATGTTCCACCGTAGTCAAGAACCAGTGTCTTCATAACACAAACATACACGCTCAAAGAAGAAGAAGAAAAAGAAGAAGACGAAGAAGAAAAAGAAGAAGAAGAAGAAGAAGAAGAAGAAGAAGAAGAAGAAGAAGAAGAAGAAGAAGAAGAAGAAGAAGAAGAAGAAGAAGAAGAAGAAGAAGAAGAAGAAGAAGAAGAAGAAGAAGAAGAAGAAGAAGAAAGAAGAAGAAGAGGAAGAAGAAGAAGAAGAAGAAAAAAGAAGAAGAAGAGGAGGAAGAAGAAGAAATAAGAAGAATAAGAAAAAGAAGAAGAAGAAGAAGAAGAAGAAGAAGAAGAAGAAGAAGAAGAAGAAGAAGAAGAAGAAGAAGAAGAAGAGAAGAAGAAGAAGAAAAGAAGAAGAAAAGAAGAAGAAGAAGAAGAAGAAGAAGAAGAAGAAGAAGAAGAAGAAGAGAAGAAGAAGAAGAAGAAGAAGAAGAAGAAGAAGAAGAAGAAGAAGAAGAAGAAGAAGAAGAAGAAGAAGAAAGAAGAAGAAGAAGAAGAAGAAGAAGAAGAAGAAGAAGAAGAAGAAGAAGAAGAAGAAGAAGAAGAAGAAGAAGAAGAAAGAAGAAGAAGAAGAAGAAGAAGAAGAAGAAGAAGAAGAAAGAAGAAGAAGAAGAAGAAGAAGAAGAAGAAGAAGAAGAAGAAGAAGAAGAAGAAGAAGAAGAAGAAGAAGAAGAAGAAGAAGAAGAAGAAGAAGAAGAAGAAGAAGAAGAAAAAGAAGAAGACGAAGAAGAAGACGAAGAAGAAGAAGAAGAAGAAGACGAAGAAGAAGAAGAAGAAGAAGAAGAAGAAGAAGA
>CAJHNH020000971.1:95000-185000 GCA_905116865.2 Candidula unifasciata | reverse complement strand
ATACATACATACATACATACATACATACATACATACATACATACAGACAGACAGACAGACAGACAGACAGACAGACAGACAGACAGACAGACAGACAGACAGACAGACAGACAGACAGACAGACAGACAGACAGACAGACAGACAGACAGACAGACAGACAGACAGACAGACAGACAGACATACACTCATACACACGCTCTAAAACACACACGCATACAATCCAGACACAATCAGACACACACACATGCAGTCACGTGCACACACACGGGGACACATACACACACGCAGGCAGGGAAACAGACACACACATTGACATACGCAACACCCACACATACAAAGATATACACACACAGACACGCACAGTCAGACATACGCACACAGAGGCATAACCCGACACAAGCAGAGACACGCAGAAGAAGAAGAAGAAGAAGAATTATCATTGGTATTAGTAACCGTAGAATCAGCAATAATATTAGTAGTAGGTGTAGTAGCAGTAGTAGCATTGGTAGCATTAGGATTATTAAAATTAAAAGTAATATTCATTTATTGATTATTCTGTTGTGCCATTTTATGTCACATTGGGCTCGCAGTTTATTCCTCCATTCTTTTCAATCCTTGCAATCAGTTCTTTGGCCACACAGTGAGAAGAGAGACATTGGAGAACATCGTGACAACTGGAAAGATTAGACCATAAGGGGGTAGAGGCAGACTAAGAGAGATGTTGTTTCATGGGCTGAAACGATGACATGGAGGGATATCGTCAAGAGAGCTCTTCGGGGCAACCAGGGATCGTAATATGTGGAGACGCATGAGCGACTACGCCAGTTGGCAGTGCACATGATGATGATGATAATGAGTTTCTCTTCATTTCTTTTCCTACATGGACTGAATTTGTGGCCTGCGCCATCGACCTAACATTCCAGAAACCTTTCCTGGTGATATTTTTTGTCAAGCTGTGTGTATGTCCGGCAAGTGGCTTCAGCAGAGCAGCTTTCGTCCGTATACGTCACACATGCATTCTGTGCACCACACAACAGATGTCCTCTTTTGTTTACAGAAACGGCATCCTCTCCTGTATGTTTCTGTGCCAAATACGTTTTTTTGTTTTACAGGATGGGGATTCTGGACCCGCGCCTTATCCTTCTTCTTTCTCATCCTGTCATGGGAATGGCATAGGTGGCGATATTAGTTAGTAGTAATATTAGTAGACACTGTTTCCTGTCCTCGTTGTCCTACACCCTTCCAGGCTCGAAGTGGGCTTGAAGCCACCTCTGGACTCACAGAAATCAACTATTGTTTCATGATGTATGAAAGAACAAGTGATTTTCATCACATATTACGGGCAAACAACAATTAAATATTAGTGGTATTATCGTCATCATCATCATCATTAGTCGTGGTAGAATTAGAGGTAGTAATAGCAGCAGTTATCGTAGTCGTCCATGCAGTGGTAGTTGTTCGTGCTGTAGGCAGACAAAAACAGCATCAGACTGTAGTGGTTACCATCAAACATGCAAGTGTAAGAAAGCACACGAATTTACCTGTTTAATTCTGTACGGATTCAAACAGTTATTGTCAGCGTCCAGACAAATGTCATGAAGGATCATCTCTATGGTCCAGGTTGGGAGTCCGTAGCTCCAGCCACCGCAGGTAAAATTATTTCTTTGTATCTGAGATACGGGATGATATTTGAGATAAACAAGGTGATGTCTGAGATTATGACGATAATGATTACGATAATGACGGGATTTTGTTTGATATAATGACGAGATGATGTTTGCGATATTGACGAGATGATGTTTGAGATAATGAGAGATGATGTTCAAATTAATGACGAGATGATTTTTGAGATAATGACTAAATGATGTTTGAGATAATGACGAGATGCTTTTTTGAGATAATGACGAGATGATGTTTCAGACAATGACGAGGTTTTGTTTGAGATTATGACGAGACGATGTTTGAGGTGATAACGAAAAGATGTTTGAGATAATGACGAGATGATCTTTGAGATGATAACGAAAAGATGTTTGAGAAAATGACGAGATGATTTTCGAGGTGATAACAAAAAGATGTTCAAGATAATGACGAAATGATGTTTGAGTTGATGACCAGATGATGTTTGAGGTAAGGATGAGATGATGTTTGAGATAACGAGATGCTGTTTGAGATAATGAGTTTCTGGTGTATATTGTGTGTTGCGCGAAGAACTTCCCCGTGTGGGTCCCAGGGCCCCACTGTGAGGAAGACAAGAACAGACCCACTGCCTTTCCATCCAACATGTCGTAGAAGCTGACTAGTTTCCAGCTTCCTTCGAAGTCGGAGTACATCTGCTCGAGCGGCAGGGAACAAACCAACTGTACACACAAACATGCCAGTAAAACGGACGTACATGCAAAACTCAGGTCCTGGCACAAAGCCAAAGTCAAAAAAGATAAACAAGCAAGACTTTTGTCTGGAGTTGGCAACCGGTGAACAAAGTAGAAAAAGAATGAGCTAAGAACTGACATCCCACAATTGGGACATTTCCTTTAGTGCTACATCCTCATCTTCAGCAGCTAGAAATAGGTTCCAATTTCAATGCCAGTGGTAGTATGATTACAGGCCCGTCTTGCCTTTCCCCTGAGCGTAGAGTGTCGACCAGATGTCCTGGTCGCTCCTAGATGTACCATAATAATCTGCTTGTGCGTCTATATTATTTTTAACATTGCTCCAGTTCACAAACTAATGAACTTTTTGGACGAATGAATCAAGTTAAAGTTAAAGTAGAGAAGATCGATTTCTTTGCAATTCATAGGACTCGACCGTTCTCCACTGAAAGACTATTCGATTGTCGACGCACAAACTCCACAGCTTCAATGACGATTGCATAGGATCACAGCAAAAACCGCACTTGTGAACTGAAGAATTCCTCCATGAACTAACCCTAAACATTTCACGGCGCATCGCCATCGACTCCGGTAAATGAATAAATGAAATCAACCAATCAATCTAAAGATGACGTCACTGCATTCCTTTATGTGTTTCGTCCCTTCCTCAAGGCCAATGAAAAGCTCCTATACTGATGATGGCTGTTCATCATCATCATAATCATAATCATCATCATCATCATCAAGGGAATGTCAACGGGCATGGGCGATCATGGGTCTCCAAAATCTGCGATCTTCAGCAACATGTATCAGTTCTTGGGCTGACACCCCTCTTTGAAACGTCAAAATGCTGCCAACAATCGTATCGTGTTGTTATTTTCTGACTCCTTCCCACAGATCTTTCCAGTGGTCACAGATATTCCACCCAGTTTCATTCTGCTCATTATATGACCAAAAATGTGCTAGTTACATTCGGATGAAAAGTCCGCATGATTCTTTTCCTCAGCATGTATAAAATCGCCCAGACACTCTGCTCACTTCAAGCGGAATCAGTCTCTTCATATAGATTAGTGTCAATGGTCTCCAACATGGGTCTGCTAATCAATTTTATATGGCGCACATAAACTAGTCACAATTATAGCCTAAAGCTCCTGTTTCGAGGATGCTGTTTGAACGGGACGATTTTCTTTTTTCCAGCAAAGGTAAAAGTAAAGTCGGAAGATGTGAACCAGCGTCATTGCACACGGTTATAAACGATAAGTGCTCTGCCACCAGTAGGGACTGCTGATAAGAAACTGTTCACCTGTGTTGCCGTCCGCAGGCTGCACCATAGCTACAGCGACCTTCCTCCATTTACCCCACAGTGTTAACTCTGGTACCCATTACCCAGAGGCTGGGTAAACCCCGGAAATCGTCCTGTTTCGAACACTGGACGTGGGCTGCAACGAGCCACAGCTGGATTTGAAAGCGAGTCTCCTATCGACTGCGTTAACACGGCTGCCATGGAGGGTAACTTCTTCTTCGCATGAGCGACCGGATTGCCTACTGGCTCGCCTGTAGACGACCTCGTCACCGGTTCCAGCGAAGCATCTACCTACCATCGGACTCCAAGCTGAGTCAGTTTTTTCATGTAAATCAGTGGTCTCCAACTGGGGGTGGAAAAAGGGGGGGGGGGAAAAGGGGGGGGGGGGTAGAGAGAAGCGTCACAATTGTATCGACTTGGGGGTTACGTTCTCCTTCTTCTTCTTTGTTCTTCACGCTCACTAGGTGTACCTTTCGATGGACAGTTCTGGTTTTTCATCCACCTCCTGGAGTGTTGCGTGCACATCAGTTTTGCAGATTTGACTTATCTGTATACAGATTGTTGGTTCCTTACCTCACAAGCAGGTGAAATTCGACTTTGAAGGAAACCCACAATTAGTCCACATTTACGACATGCCTGTATGGGCCGCTGTGTGTCTGTTCTTCTTGTTTTTCCCCATAACGGAGCCCTGGCACCCATGCGGTTCAAAAGCTGTGATTTTCTTTTTCAAAGAGTGGGCAAGTGGCCATGATTCACACGCATAAGTAGGGACGAATAGTTTGATGAATAATAGTTTAAATTTTTTTTTTTTTTTTTTTTTTTTTTTTTTTGGTTGAACACATTAAAATTAAAGAAAAAAGGAGAATTTAAAAAAAAAAGAGCAAGCAACAGTAGCAATGCATTTTAAACAAATTCTGCCTTGATGTGTATGAACCGAAAACTGTCGGGCTTGCAGCCCAGTGTCTAACCACTACATCACCAAGGCTCCTAATGGTTGTGTATAATGCATAACATTTTTTTACCGTTGTCCACTCTGACCAGGCAAATACAGAGTGCAAATGAAATTTATCCATATCTGAAAAAAAGATAGAAACAAATGGGAGGGGGGGGGGGTGGATGTCATTGACTCGTTCAGTATAAAAGTTAATACAAGATCCTCTTGTTGGCTTCCACTTAAATACTGTTCATATCTGAACAGTTTGTGTCGTACCCAGTTGATAGACAACACCCCCTATGCACACACAACATACCAACTATTCAGACAACATCACATTTACACACACAACATCCAGTCCACCTATTCAACGCCCCGTCTACTCATGCGATATCTCGTCTACTCAGACAACATCCCATCTACACATACAACATCCTATATGCACCTACAACCCTCTGTCTACCCATACAACGTTCTGTCTTTTCGAACAAAATCCTTTCTACACATAAAACATCACATCTGCACATACAACATCGCATCTGCACATACAACATTCGATCTACTCAAACAACATCCGGTTTACTCACTAGTGTGCCAAGGTCACGCTGTAGTCGGTGCAGTAATTATCCTGTTCCACCCATCTTTTTTTCCGCATCATCTTTTTTAAAGCGTAGTTTTACCATTTCCTCAACTTCCCTCCCCTTTTCTCACTCAATTTCATTTACGACATAAACCCACTCCATCTCGGTTACATTAATAAATTACCAAATACCTCAGCTGTGACACTAATCCAGTCTCTCGTTTTACTTTAACGGGGTCACTACACGGCATTTTGTTTCCAATTTATGGCAAAAATATCACTTTTTCAATGTGTTCATTTCTGTAATGTTCGGCATTCGTAGAATAGATTACACAAAAAATTTGTGGCATTGGTAAACAGTTTAGCATTGAAAAGTTAATCTTAAAGACACCAACCTATGCACTTTTCTAAAAAAAAAAAAAGTTTTAAAGTCACTTTTCTAACAATTATATTTTTCTTTTTGTTGTGTGTGGGATCTCCTAAAATCTCAGCTAATATAAAGACTAGAGACGTGAAATTTGGTGTGGATATTCCTGACTCAATATTATAGGGTCAGGTCTATTTGAAATTACAGTATATCGAGTGATTTGAAAAACAAATTTGATTATTAAACGAAAAAGCTATATTTTTGTATTTTTTCAACATACTAAAATTTTGATATTTTAAAAAAAAATATTTAAAAACATCTTTGAACTAAATAAACTAGACCTGACCCTAAACATAAGTTTAAAATTCATGAATCAATCATCTTTTTCTCAATACCTTTGTTTGTTTTTGAGATTTTAGCTGTGTAAGTACATGTAGTATTTTCATCAAAATTGGCGGCTGTTGCCATGGCAACCATGTTTTTTTTTAAACTTGAAGTCTACAAATGTATCAACATACATCCCTACAAATGACCATTATAAAATAATTGGTCTAACTTTGTAAGTAAAAAAAAAATATTTTTTTCCTGTAGTGACCCCTTATAAACAAACTCTATTTTACAGTTTACGTTTACAAACTCAATCTCACTTGTTACATTAATATTTCCTAATCGCACTTGTCACATTAAATCATAGTATCTCGCTTGTTTCAACAACCCATCCTATCTCACTAATTACAATAACCCATGCTGATTAATTTGTTACATTATCCCACACTCTCTGAGCTGTTACATTACCCCAGCCTGTCCTAGATATTAATTTTTATCCCGATATCGCTGTTGTCACATTAACCCGCTCTATCTCAGTTTCACACTAACCTGTTCCACCTCAGCTGTTACATTATCCACATTATCTCAGTTTTCATATTAACCCACTCTATCGCATTTGTCACATAAACCCGCTCTACCTCAGTTATCATGTTACCTTACTCTATCTAAGTTATCACACTCTATTTCAGTTTTCACGCTCTATCTCATTTACCACATAAACCCACTCTATCTCAGTTGCTACATTAACCCACCCTATCTCAGTTGCTACATTAACCCACTCTTTCTCTGTTTTTACATTAACACACCATATCTCAGTTGCCACATTAACCCACTCTATCTCAGTTGTTACATCAACTAACTTTTTCTCAGTTGCTACATTACCCACCCTATTTAAGTCGCTACATTAACACACTCTATCTCAGTAGCTACAATAAGTCACCCTATCTCATTTGTTACATTAACCATTCTTTTTCAGTTGCTACATTAACCCACCCTATCTCAGTTGCTACATTAACCCATTGTTTCTCATTTGTTACATTTACCTACCCTATCAAAGTTGCTAAATTAACCCACCCTATCTCAGTTGCTACCCTAATCAACTCTATTATAGTGGCTACATTAACCCACCCTATCTCAGTTGTTACATTGACACACTCTATCTCTGTTGTTACATTGAGCCCCTCTATCTCAGTTGTCACATGACCCACTCTATCTCAGTTGTTACATTGACCCACTCTATCTCAGTTGTCACATAACCCACTCTATCTCAGTTGTTACATTGACCCACTCTATCTCAGTTGTTACATTCACCCACTCTATCTCAGTTGTCACATAACCCACTCTATCTCAGTTGTTACATTGACCCACTCTATCTCAGTTGTTACATTGACCCACTTTATCTCAGTTGTTACATTGACCCAATCCATCTCAGATGTCACATTACCCACTCTATCTCAGTTGTCACATTGCCCACTCTATCTCAGTTGTTACATTGACCCACTCTATCTCAGTTGTTACATTGACCCACTCTATCTCAGTTGTTACATTAACCCACTCTATCTCAGTTGTCACATTACCCACTCTATCTCAGATGTTTTCTATCTTAGCTGTTACATGAAAGGTAACATGTGTATGAGCCATCTTTACATGACCAGTGACACGAATACTCATTAGGTGACCTAATGGTGTATGTGCCAGTTTAACAAACAAACAAAAGCAGGACTGTACATGACCAGAGACACAGATGCTCACTAAGTGACCTAAAGGTATATCTGCTATCTAAACAAACAACAAATCAGGACTTTACATGACCAGAGACACAGATATCCTCTAAGTGACCTAAAGGTATATCTACCATCTAAACAAACAACAAAGCAGAAATTTACATATCCATAAACCCGGATACTCACGAAGTGACCTAAAAGTGTAGGTGCCAACTTTGTTGCAGCTGTTGTCTCCTGCAGGTGGCATCACCCTAAAATCTAGAGTCTCTGCCGTTGTGATAGCTACCTGGTGATAAACAAATTGACATGGCCTGATTGGCACTCATAGAAATAAGTAGAAAGCTATGATGTTCTACAAGGAAAGCTTTCCACGGAACATTTAAAATGTAACTGAAATTGCAGTAACCATACCATTGTCTCGTTACTTATCAATTGCTTTTTTTTTAAAGTGCTTGTTTGTTAATGACGTCAAGAGTGTTAATCACACTTCATCATTGTTTAGACTAACATGCTGTCTTCATAATGACAGTTTCAGATGGCCACCCACTTCTGGCAAGAATCAAAGATGTTCATTAGCGAATGCGTTCCTTCGCGGTGATTCATGTCTGTCAGTTCAGGAAGTGAATGAGTGGAGTCATCATAACAAGCATCATCATGAACTTTGACAGTAACGTCTAGGCCTTCATGTTTCGCCATCATACACGATCACCAGAATTAGGTAACAAGCTTTCGGTTGGTTCATCGGACATGTGTTAGACTACGGCAGTCGACAGAGGGATATTGATAGACATTTCGGACACTTTACATTTTAAGGGATAAAAGGTTCTTTTCCACTAGAGACTCGGACCAGTCTACAGATGTCTATCCCCCACGACTTTCCGTTGCGTCCTGAGTCAATACGAAGCTCTTTCAGCAGCTTTGCCCTGTTGTTTTAGTGTTCGTATGCGCTCGTTTCCGAGCAAGCCCAGCTACTTTAGCACATTGTACATGGAAGTGGAGTCTAAACATATACTCTCCTCTGTAAACTTATAATCAACTAGCAAAGTAAAAGTGAAGGACCCTTTTCCACGCATTTCATACGTATTGGGTATATTCTTCTTCTTCTTCTGCCTTTCTATCCCCCAATGGAGCATTGACCCTCAACCAACTCACGCCAAGTCGTTCTATCCTTCGCCATTGCATGGAGCTCTTCCATTGTCCTCCCCATCTTTCTAACTTCATTCTCCAGCTCTTATCACGCCGGCCGCCTTTACTTCCTAGGACTGCACCTGGTACCCAATCAAGGCTGGGTCGACATGGGAGCCTATGTCATTTTTTTAAAGTCTGCTCTGCCAGGGAGCGAACCCACGACCTTCTCATCCAAAGTCAAGCGTCTAGCCGCTACGCCACGGCGACTCCCATAATCACCTAGCGACTTCTATTTTTACCGACGTCTGGAGTTGCCAGTTTGCTAAAGTAAACAGTTAAAAAATTGGTCACTTACTCCGTCTGGGGCCACGGAGTACATACGGCCGTAATGTCCATTTGTTGGCGAAACCCTGATCAGATAATGTCCCGCTTCATGCAGGCTGAACATAAATGCGAACACGTTTCTGCACGAAGGAAAATTGTAGAAAGTTTATTACAATATATTAACGCTTACAAACGTCTTTATCAACACTATCATTATTGTCATTCGTATAATAATGATCCTCCTCGTTGTTTTCTTTGCCGTCTCCAATATTATCTTCTTGTTTTTGTGCGTTTATCTGGAAATTTAACTGCGTGTAGATTATTTACAGCATGGCTGCGATATTTACAACTTACGGCTGACACATCCGACTTCTGTAGGCCTGTATTGACCGGGTTAGCCTCTCCGGTACCTTCATTATCATTATCAACATCATCATTATTGTAACAAAATCAGAAGCGTCATAATCACAGTTATTTTAAATTCATCACATTATCATCATCATCATCATCCTCAAGATGATATTGAACATCTTCATTATCTTGTGTTAGATGCAGATAGACAATGCAAAACAATGGAACCGGAGGGTGTAAGTGTACTTGGAAACACGCTTTTCAGGATACAAGGTCAGGCTGGGCAATTATTAAGCGTTGCGAGTCCGACTCGTAATTCCAACATACCGCGATTGACGCCCACTGCTGTGGATTTATATCATGATATGGGGCGTCATAGGTCGACCCAGCCTAAAATGGGTACCAGGATGTATGTCTTGGGGAAGTAAAGACGGCCTGCGTAATGCTGACCACATTACCTATCTAGTGCCGATTGGTCTGTAAAAATATGGGTGGCTGCAACATGTTCCATTTTCCCTTTTCTCATAACGTGGACCAAAAATTGATGACTGTCTCTTTCTAATGTTTGTGATTAGTTGTCATTGAGAATTCGCCTCTTTCAAAACATCCGAGTTGCTCTTCTTAGCTGCCAAAGGAATTCTGAGGATTCTTCTGTAAAACCACATCTCCGCGGCTTCAAGATATTGTTGGGCTTGTCCAGGTTTCACAGCCGTATGTTAAAACTGGCTCTCTCCAGACTACAAGGATTCTTTTCCTAACCAACGATGACATGGATTTATTGCATGAAATGTTCTTCGTTTTATTAAATGCAGTTTTGGTCTGTGCTGTTCTATTCTTCATCTGTGTGACACGTCCTCCATCGGATGTTATCAATGTGCCTCATCATCATCATGTGCCCTGCCAACTGGCGTAGGTGCTCATGCATCTCCCCAGATCACGATCCCTGATTGCCTGAAACAGCTCTCTTGATGATATCCCGCCATGCAATCGTTTCAGCCCACCCAGCATCATCTCTCTTGGTCTGCCTCTACCTCTTTTTCCAGTGAGCTTTCCATTTGTTACGATGTCTTCCAATGTCTCTCTTCTCATTATGTGGCCAAAGAACAATGTTTGTCTCTTTCTTATTGTTGTATATAGAGATCTACTTTCGTTAGCTTCTTTCAAGCAATCGTTGTTAGTTACTCTGGCTGTCCAAGGTAACGTTCGTCTCAGAAACAACATCTTTGTTGATTCCAAATTCTTCTTAATTTGCTCAGTGACGTTCCAAGATTCGCTGCCACACAGCAAAATAGTTTCTATGTAAATTTTTAGCACCATCTTTCTGACATTACATGAGAGCGATTTATTGCATAAGATATTTTTCATTTTCTAAAATACAGCTTTCACTTGACCTATTCTGCTTTTAATCTCTGTCACATATTTTTCATCTGATGATATGATTGCTCCCAGACACTTAAATGTATTGACTTCGTTAAATTTGTTTCCTTCAACTGAGATATCACGTAGTGAAATTGTCTTCTTCTTTGATGTAACCATTACTTCCATTTTTAAAAATATTCAATGAAAGTCCTTTCTTAGCACTCTCCATCTCCATAATATCCAGCAGTTGTTGTAAATCAGTTGCATTTTCACCTATCAAAACTGTATCGTCTGCATAATGCAAACTGTTTACATTGTATCCTCCAACTCTTACTCCTGCATTCTCTTTGAATTCCCTCAAAATTATTATTTCACTATATAGAGAGAAAAGGTCTGGGGATAAGACACATTCCTGTCTTACTTCTTGCTTTTTCTGCTCAAAAGTACCCAAACTGTTTCCCACTTTAATTGCTGCTCCTTGGATCCTGTAAATGTTTTTTTTTTTTTTTTTTTATTATTTAGAGATCTTTCCCGTCTACATTGATATCTTCCAACATTTTTATCACCTCTTCAGGTTTAACTTTGTCAAATGCTTTGGTATAATCTATAAAGCAAAAATTTAAGTCCTTTTGTATGTCCATTGATCTTTCTATCAGTGTTCGTAATATGTATATTGCATTACTTGTCCCTTAACCTTCCATAAATCCATACTGCTCTTCATTCATTTTCATTCTTTTTTTTTTTTCTTTCTTTTTCTTCTCATTACAATTCTAAATAGTAAATTGGTGACATGATTTATTAAGTTGATTGTACTAAATTCTTCACACTCAATTGCTACTGGTCTTTTGGGTAAAGCAGTAAATACAGATTTCATTATATCACTTGGAATGTACCCAGTGTTAAAAATTTCATTCAACAGTTTAGTTAATATTTCTACCCCACATTCCCCAAGTACTTCTAATTCTTCTACTGAAATTTCCTCTGGCCCAGTTGTATTTCCTTTCTTTATATGTTTAATAGCATCGCTAACTTCTTCCTTGTGTATGGACGGACCTTCTAAATTTCTTTCTTCTGGCAATTCTGCTCTCTTTCCATCTTAAAACTCTCCTATGTATTCATTTAATCTAGTTATTATATCATTTTCCTCCATTAAGATCTCTCCTGCTTTTGATTTCAGACATCCTGTGTTAACTCGTATCTTTCTTCCACTTTGATAGTTTTTCAGTTTATGCAAAATTTTTGCATCTTTAACAGGACTGTGTTCAGTTTTATCGCATTGTTCATTTAGCCACTCTTCTTTTGTCTTCATACACTTATGCCTTATTTCTTTATTTATCTTGTCATATTCTTCTTTCTCATTCACACACTGCTTTCTGTCACCGATTAACTTTAAAATTTCTTAGTTCATTCATTTCTGTTTAGCTATTTGTTTTCTTTCTGGTAAAATCTCTTTGCTTGTTTGATAGATACTTTCAGCATTTCCCATTGATCGTTTATCGTTTGCATTTTTGTTGTTCCTTACAATCACACTATATCGCTCCTGAATGTCTTTATCCTCTCTTAGAATGTCTGTGTTTAGTCTACAGTTTTTTTTATCTCTTTCTTTCGCCTCTTCAGTCGAACATTTAATTGTCCACATAATAGGACGTGGTCATTGTTACAGTCAGCACTAGGCGTTGTCTTCGCATAAGTCATAAGTATAACGTAGGTGTTTATGTTACGCCCACCAACCACAATTACTGGCAAATACATGATAGATCTTGTTATATGTTCGCTATATAATGCAAACAAATCATTTGATAGTACACATTCTTGTCTTACTCCCCTCGTTATGCTCTGATATGTTCCGAACTAGTTATTAATTCTGATAGCTGCTGTTTGCTGCCAATACATGCTCTTTATTTATAATTCGTAAAATCTTTTCTATCAATGTTTAATATTTCAAATAGTTTGATTATTTCTTAATGTTTCACACAATCAAATGCTTTCCGATAGTCAATGAAACAGAAGTAAAGGTCGTTTTTTACTTCTAAAGCTCTTTCTGAAAGAGTTCTGAGAATGTAAATGGCATTGTTTGTATCTTTTCCTTCCACAAATCCACATTGTTCTTCACTAATTTCTGCTTTAATCTTGTTTTGTATTCTCATAATTATTCTTAGCAACATTTTTGTCACATGACTCATAAGACTTATGGTACGATAGTTTTCACATTCTAAAGTGACTGGTTTCTTTGGCAGAGCAATAAATATACATTTTAACAGTTCATTGGGAATGTACACATTATTATAAATGTCAATTAAAAATTGTGTTATTATTTCAATTTCAAAATATCCCAAAGCATCACTTTTTTCGAATGTGATTTTGTCTGGCCCGGCGTGCCCCTTTGTTATCTGAGATATAAGGGTAAAAACACACTATAACATATCAAGCATGCCATATGATGCGAATGTGGCGGATTGGTGTGAGACTGGCTTCTTCTGCTGTGGTACCCGGTTTGGAAAACTTCCTATCATACCCATATATATATATATATATATATATATATATATATATATATATATATATATATATATATATATATTCATATATAAGATTAGACAAAAAAGTATACGGAAGCAGTTGGGGGGGGGGGGGAGGAGGGGGGTGATTTTATAGAGAAATTATGAGAAGAAGAATGAAAACACATTGAAAGAAACTGACTAGCGAGGAGAACTGATTGCTCACATCCGAAGAACTTCCTGAAAAATCATTCGAGGGCTTTCTTCCGATTAGGTCTTAGGACATGCAACATACAACATCTCATCGTTGCATACAACATCTCGTCCACACATACGTTCAACATTCAACATTGGCAACATCGACCTGGCTGCTTCCTGATACGAAGCTAAGTGATATTGTTTTTGTGTAGTATTGTCTAATTTATGTATGTGCTGAAAAAGGCTCCATAGCCGCAACGTTCACGATTTAATTGTGTTTGTTATATTGTGAAGCTCGCTGATATACTTTTCGTTCGGTTTTATATCTTTCCCTAACATTCTTTACGAATGTTGAATCTTGAATTAGGAATCGAAATCACAGCACTCAGGATACCCCCATAAGCGCTCCGTCCCCATCTTGAGCAGCAAGCGAAGAGTTGTAATTCCAATGGTACCAGTAACTGTCTGATTGTATACCCGTCTCGCCATTCCCCTGAGTGTCGAGCGTCGGTCAGATCCCTTTGTAACTCCTCGCAGCGCCATTCTCCTCAGACCGTAATGATCTATCTGTGCCTCGGCACTGTTCACTCGCTCCCAAAGGGCCCTCACAACATCCAGCTTGTCATACATCAATTCACCACCAAGTGCAGAACCGGCTGGTCTATCTATCTGCCTGCTCATTCTTTACGAGCAATTTCTGAAACAAAAATGATATAGCCATCTTTGCTTGAACTTTCTAGAAGTACTTTCTATCAAACTGTTAACACATATGTCAACATTCTACTTACTTGTACTTTCTAGATGCACTTTGTGTCAGACTGTGTTCGGAAATGTAGCACCGATATGAGGGTCTGGTAACTCTGGTATGAGTAGATATGAGAGACGTTTATAAGCCTCGAAGTATAGCGAGCAGTACTGTGTGTTCTATTCTTCATCATCATAATCAAAATCAAAATCATCATACTCCTCAACAGAATCATAATAATCATTATCAAGAACATCATCATCATTAAGAACATAATCCTCATCGTGATCATCATTATCATCACAATAATTTTCATCATCATCATCAAAATCATAGCATCATCGTTATCATCATCACCATCATCAAAAACATAATCATCATCAACTTCATCAAGGACATCATCATCATTATTCTCACTAGCACCATCGGAATCATCATCATCACCATCATCGTGATCATCACCATCATCGTCATTTTATCAGAATCAATGTGTTGAGCTTTTTATTTGTCCACATCGGGCTATCATTCGAGTCATCCATGTCATTCTATCTAGTACACTCTCATTCCTTCTGTTTTTCATTTAATTTCCTGTATGGTGGTTGCTATTTTCTCTTCATGATATGTCAAACACACTCACACACACACATACACACACACACACACACACACACATATATATATATATATACATATATATATATATATATATATATATATATATATATATATATATATATATATATATACGGATTTACCCGTTCTGTTCAGTTGATGACTTTAAATGTTTGTACGCCTGCCTGTATATCATCTCTCCACCAACTTCTTGATCTGCCTCGTTGTCTACTCCCATTCAATTCTTTTATGAACGCAGTTTTTGTCTCTCAGGCATATATGCATGCAATGCCTTTACTTCTTCTTCTTCTTATCGTCCACGGCATGTGGCGTCGGTAGACATGTCTATCCACAAATGTATGTCTCGTGTACTTTTAATAATCAGTTCTGACACTTATGGTCCCCCATACCATAATGTCAAATCGTCCAGAATCCTCTCTCATGGTCTCACGCTGTCTCTCCGCCCCTCCAACGTTCCCACCGTTACTATGTACAGTAGTTTTCTCTGTCTCATGTCACGATGAAAGAATATATATCTACATTGTTATGTAAACAGTCAGTTCTTTTCGTGAGTAAGTAAGTTTCTACAAGGCATTTTCATGTCTCTTTTTATCTATATATGGGTTTTCACCAATTGTCTAGAAAACCACGTTTACGCCGCTTTCACATAGGTTTTACACGAATAACCAATTATCCACGATCCAATTTCGTAAATAAGAGTGGGATTGACATGTCTCAATAACTATCATTCTCACCTCAATCAGTTTACTTACAAATCCATAAAAAAGACCTCGACTAAGAAGATGCGCTCATTGAAGAACAGCCCGTCACGGAAGGAGACAAAGAATATTAAATCAACGCCGACGAGACCAACATTAGCATCTGTTTCCAATGCGTAATCTGTTGAAAGAATGTTAACTTTAAATAACCTTTTTTCAAACCATTCATTGCTTCTGTTTATATATATATATATATATATATATAAGGTTAGGTTCATAATCTCCCCAAATAAAGTAGGTCACTTTTCATTCACAAATTTGTTGGGCTGGTCGATTTTCCTGAAGGTTACGGGTGTTTCCCGCTCTGTCGTTTCCATTTACGTTTACATTTCGAGAAAGAGAATGCCTGTGACATAGGTTGCAGAGTGTTTGTGTTAGGTTCAGTTTCTCCATGTAGCATTTATTACTTGCTAATGATTGACTCTCTGTATTGGTTTCTGGGACCCCATAATTGGGAAAATAAGAATAGACCCACTGCCTCCTCAACAAGCATGTCGTAAGAGTAGACTAACTTAGGGCTTCCTTCAAAGTACGAGGGCATTTGCCTGAGAGGCAAGGAACCAACTATCTGCATTCAAATAAGTCAGATCTATAAGACGGATGTGCATGCAACACTCAGGTTCTGGAACCAGACTGGTGGACAAACAACCATAATTTTCCGCTGGATTTTACAGCTGGTGAACGTGACGAAGAAGAATGAATGACTCAGTGACAGAGACGGACAAACAGTCACGTAGTAAAATAGGTAAATTAACTTTTCCACGCCTTTCAGGTGTATTGGGTATATAAGGCTAGACCTATATTTGTATAGACCAATCGGCACAAGATGGGTGATGTGGTCAAATCACGCCGGCCGCCTTTACTTCCATGGACTGCACCCGGTACCCACTGAAAGCTGGGTCGACCTGGGAGCCAAGGTCATTTTTGAAAAAGTCTGGCTCCGCCAGGGAGCGAACCCACGACCTTCCGATCTGCGGCGAGCGTCTAGCAGCTCGGCAACGGCGACTCCCTGTTCCCAATAGGGATTGGTAACTATGTCTCAAATCCCTACCTCGGTCGGCTCTGTGGCTAAGTCGATGCGTACGCTTCGTAATGCCAGGATGCCGGGTTCGATCTCAGCTGCAGGCCATGCGCCCTGCGTTGGTTTCGACAGTTGTATCAAGAAAGCCGACCGTCCAGAAGCAATGGCGAACTACTGGACGTAAATTGGCCTAAAAAACCACACAGCATCTAGGTGCTGTTGAGGTTAGTTCTGCAACGTCTTGTAAAGGATACGCAACTAACCTATCTCTACCTCGAAGGTGGCATATACGTGCTTGTGGTGAGGTCAACATCACTTCGGCCTCAGGCGTTGGATTTAGACATCAGCTAATTAGTTACACAAGTATCAATGTTGACAACAACGGTACTGAAATCCCACGCTATAATTGTGGAAGACATTCCTTAACGCGTGCGGGACATGGCAGTCACACTCGCCATCTCCATGGGCTGTGAGTCCCACGCCTCTTTATAGAACAAACAAAAAACACTTATCGACTGGAAAACCGGAAAGGGGCCAAAGCAATAACTAAGCTACAGCAATACCGTCGCTGTCTGTCAGATGGAGACTGTCTTGGGTACAGCAGATGCGCCACAATGTGCAGACCCAAAAACAAACTCATTTTTTTGTGGTTGTTGTGGTTGTTGCTGTTGTTCACAAAAACAATGTTAAAAAAAATACAGCCTTTAAGATAATTTAAAATATTGTATCTGTGATTCTGCAGAAATATTCAATGTCATTTATTTTAGCATATATAGGTTAAGAACATATTTCCATCAATCTTATAATTAAATGGCGTATATATTATAAAGTTTTCTAAGATTAGCTGATGAAATAAAAACCAGTAGGGGCCTAGGGCTTTGTGTAGCCCAGGGCCGCATCAGGTCTAAATCCAGCCCTGCTACTAAATGTAGTCTGGGCTGAGCAAAAACTTAGGTCAACTTTGGAAAACAAAGTCCACTTCGATGTGTATTCGAGCTTAACATCTTCGGGCCAGATGCACCTATTCATACATTACATACACACATACATACACATATATACATACATATACATACAAACGCACACTCAGTCACACACATACACACACAGAAACGCGCACACAGTGACTGTCTGACCTGACCATACGAAAGGGAAAGCAAAGAAGAAGAAGAACTTGGTGACAATCACAAACATTGATCTTACGTTGATTGTAAACTCTGAAGAAACGTCGATTGTTGGGCGATCGCTCAATTACTGATTGTCCTAACACGTCCTTCAACTGAAAGCTCGCAAGTAGAACGCAAATTACTATAGCAGTGGAGTGCATTCTCACATTGTTCACATGAAACTTCCGTAACTTGGGCGCATTTTCACTTGGTCAGTATGAAATGTGGGCGCATTTGCCCCTGGCCATATGAAATGTATGCATTTTTCACGTGTTGAATATGAAATTTGATGCCTTTTCACGTGGTCAGTATGAAATTTGGGCGTATTTGCACGTCGTCATACGAAATTAAGGCTACTTTCTCATGGAAAGAATAACATTTGAGCTTTTTTGCACGTGGTCACAGGAAATTTAGGCTACTTTCTCATGGTCAGTATGAAATTTAAGCGTATTCTCACGTGATCAGTGTGAAATTTGGGCGTATTTTTACGTGGCGAGTAAGAAATCTGACGGATAGCAAAGGATTCTTAAGATGATTCTCAGGTAAAACGTATGTAAAACTTGCAGAATCTCTTCTCAGTCGTCTAGGAGTTTAAGATTCTCCCACCAACCTGGTAACGGAGCCGTCAGTACATGTTTCTTGCGACGGCTGGTGCATGACACCAGTCATGCCTGATCCAGACTTGAAGTTACTTCGTATCCGAGGGGAGCCTCAGTATAGCCTAACGGTTAGAACGGGGCTTATCTGGTTTTCTAGATGTATGATTCTCTTTCTTGAGGTGTTTATCTTGCGAACTGCCATCCCTGAGGGGACAAATTTCATCTGCAAATGCTGCATCAGAGGAATGGGCATTAATTGAAACAACATCTGTACACTGACGTTGAAATCTATAGACTTACATAACTCATCGCACAAGCACAGTTATTTTTTCGAAACGTTTTCAATGAAGACAATTTCTGAAAAAGTAGAAAATGAGACATTGTCTCATTCGACGCCAGGCAACTAATGCGGAACAGTGCGGGCTCACTAAAAGACTCCTAGCGGGAATACCAGATAGCTTTGCTGAAAAACAAAGTGGCATTATTTGTTCCCTTCTTCTCCGCCTCATCCACATGATCATGATCATCGTTATCGTCATCATCGTCATCATTATAATCACTTCTTTTTCCCCTCCTCCTTTTCCTCTTCCATCTTTTTTTTTCTTACTCCTCATTCTCCTCCTCCTCCGCTTTTTTTTCCTTCTTTCTTTTCTTTTCTTCATTTTACCTTCTTCTTCTTCTTCTTCTTCTTCTTCTTCTTCTTCTTCTTCTTCTTCTTCTTCTTCTTCTTCTTCTTCTTCTTCTTCTTCTTCTTCTTCTTCTTCTTCTTCTTCTTCTTCTTCTTCTTCTTCTTCTTCTTCTTCTTCTCCTCCTCCTCCTCCTCCTCCTCCTTCTTCTTCTTCGTTAGCCATTAAACAGGCTGTTTGCATTTCGTGTTGTAGTTTACAGCGAACCTGCGATATCTTCAGCTTTCGACCTACCATATGGCTCAACATTTCAACGAGTCAGCTGACGATACTTGAACGCTTACAAGATGAAGCCAGGAGGGTAATTCTTAGACGTACAAGAGACACCCCAATAATATGTAAGATTAACGTCACAATATGCAGGATGAGAATGGAGGTGGAGGCAGCAACGGCAGCTTTCTGGTGGCTTAAGTGCAACACAGCTCCTCATACTGTATTGTGGCATCACTTAACAAGACACAGTTTAACAGCACATCATTGACTTTACGTCCAGGATATTCCAGTATGCAGGGTAATGCTCAGGCAGTAGATTTTCTGCTGCCTTTTCTGTGGGTGTTGAGTTTACTTATGAGAAAGCGGTGAACACTCTGAAATCAAATGGACAATGCAATAGAACAAAAAGAGTCTACATACAGGAAAAGCCTACTAGTTAGGCAGAAAAAGGGGAGGGTGTGAGTAGAGGTTAAAGATGTTTAACATGGGGGAAGGGGGAATGAGTAGAGGTTGAAGATGTTTAACATCAGGGAAAGGGTCATGAGTAGAGGTTAAAGATGTTTAACAAGGGGGGAAGGGGCGGGGCGGGTGAGTAGAAGTTGAAGATGTTTAACATGGGGGAAGGGCGTGGGGGGGGGGTGAGTAGAGGTTGAAAATGTTTAGCATTGGGGAAAGGGGGCGGGGAGGGGTGAGTAGAGGTTCAAGATGTTTAACACAGGGGAAAAAAGGTGGGGGGGGGGCGGTGTTGACGCTGAAGCGTTTAACACGGGGAAAGGGGGTTGGGGGTGAGTAGAGGTTGAAGATGTTTAACACTTGGGGAAGCAGGGGGGGGGGGGTTGAGTAGAGGTTGAAGATGTTTAACACGGGGGGAAGGGGGTGAGTTGAGGTTGAGGATGTTCAATACGGTTGGGAAGGGGCGGGTGGGGGGGGGTTTTGGGGAGGGGGGGGGGTTATATTTGCTGACTTTTAATCAGGTTGAAAGCCGCGATTGTAACTGACTCACAGAGCATGTTGAGAAAGGTGAAAACAGGCATGCTTTGTGCAGAGTGGCAAGCACCACTTCAGAGGTCTCGCGTAGTTAGCATCATTTGGATATTTTCTAAAGGTATACTGGTGTGTTGGGTAAACTATGGGGGTGACTGCAGTCAAGCTAATACAATGAATTCCAGAGAAATTTGACTAAAAAGCTTTTTCAAACACCAACAAAAAAGGCTGCCCAGCCGAAACGTTACGTTTTGTTGTTTTGTGCACGTTTTCCTCTTTCCCATTTTGTTGAGCTTTTTAGTCAAATTTCTCTGGAATTCATTTTTTGGTGTGTTGGGAAATGAGCAGGCAGATAGACTGGCTGGATCTGCACCACTTGGTGGTGAATTGATGCATGACAAGTTAGATATTGTGAGAGCCCTTTAGAAGCGAGTGAACAGTGCAGAGGCGCAGACAGATCATCGCTGCGAGGAGTCTACCAAGGGATGTGGCCGACCGTAAAAACGTAGGGGAAGGATGAGACGAATATACAGTCAGACAGTTACTGGTAACATCGGAATTGGAACTCTTCGCTTGCTGCTGAAGATGGAGACTGAACACTTATAGGAGTGTTGCGAGTGTTGTGATGTCGATTCTCAATTCAACATTCAACATAATTATGTTGCAACAGGTATTATTAGCATGTCGACTCTGCGGGCCACTGACGAAACAGGAGTGGGAATGTGGGAATGTAGGAATGTGGGAATGTCCTAAACGCAGTGATGTTAGTTGTTAATTCCTCCATTTATTAATTCTAAAAAAAAAAAAAAAAAATACTAAGAACATATCGCATTAAACAGTTACTTTGGGCAAGTGTTGCTGAGAACGGTTTCACATGGCTGCTGATGTTGATGATGAAAAAAGAGTACTGATCCAGGCGCATCCAAATGCTATGCTAGAATAACTAATGTAGAGCTGTGGGAGAGAACTAAACAGGCTCCAGTAGACCAAGAGGTGAGGAAAAGACTCTTGCGTTGGATAGGACACACACTGAGAAAACAGAAAAACAGCAAAACTAGAATGTATTTGCATTGGAACCCACAGGGGCATAGGAATTTTAAAAAAGGCCTCCCCCAGCCCCCCCCCCCCCCCCCCCCCCCCCCCCAAAAAAAAAAAAACACACACACACACACACACATGAAGAAGAGAGCTGGAGAATGAAGTTAGAAAGATGGAGAGGAGACGGGGAGAGCTCCATGTAATGGCGAAGGATAGAACGACTTGGCGTGAGTTGGTTGAGGGCCTATGCTCCATTGGGGGATAGAAAGGCAGAAGAAGAAGATGAATCCAGGCCTACACTCAGGAAATCTACGTCATGATCTATATTGATGGCTCAGTGATTAGTTGCGTGCGGCATGAGTGGGCATACACAGCGGAGGGTGATCTTTAAGAAAATGGTTCGAGTCGCTGAGGGAATCACGTCTCAAAGGAACTTATAGAAAATTAATATAGGAATAGGAATTAATATAGGAATTAAAATAGGAATTAATATAGGAATTAAAATAGGAATTAATATAGGAATTAATATAGGAATTAAAATAGGAATTAAAATAGGAATTAATATAGGAATTAAAATAGGAATTAAAATAGAAATTAATATAGGAATATGAATTGACATAGGAATAGGAATTAATCACTTCAAAGGATCCAGGTAGTCAGCATCCTTTGGATAGTTTATCCGGGTAATCAGGTGTTTTGGGAAATGAGCAGGCAGATAGACTGGCTGGCTCAGCACTACTTGGTGCTGAACTGATGTATGACAAGCTGGATATTGTGATACAATCAGACAGTTGTTTGTACCATAGGAATTTTAACTCTTCGCTTGCTGCTGAAGATGGGGACAGAGCGCTTATGGCGGTTTCCCGAGGGCTTTGATGTCGATTCTTAATTCAACATAGGAATTAGTTTGATTTTTGTGCGAGGGCACTCTGGGTAAGAGGGAATGAACGAGCGGATTGACTTGCTGGCGGGGCCACTATAAGCACAGGAAAAGCTATGGACCGGGATGACATTCTCTGTGCTCTCAAGAAGGTAGGACGAGAAGATGATCCCGGAGATGACGTTGAATCGGCAACATTGGGAAGACTACAATAACTTCAGGTCAAAAGAGGTGTCGCCAAACATGAACACTATACAAGAAGCCAAAGAAAAATTTTAAACCAACAGAGAAATGTTCAGTCGCCACACAACGAGGGATATTTTGAACGTTGAGACAAATGGATCAGCAATCATAACAGCCACATTGAAAATGGGTATTAAACGAGGAGAATGTATAGAAAGGGTGCTGTGTGGTCTCGAGGCCTAGTGCTAGAGGTTATGGGTTCAATCCCCGGTAAAGACTGGGATTTTTTCACGTGGACTTGCACTTCTAAGAATTTCCCGGTCTCTGGGTAGTGAGATTGGACGCCCGTGTGCATTGATGCGCATATATGAAATCACTTGACAGCTGGAAATGGAAAAGAGTAGCCTAACAGCGCTGCCCGGGCAAATTTTGATTTAAAAATCTACCCAAAGTATTTCAGGATCCTTGCCCGTGCTACAGAGCCTGTGTACTGTCCTGAGCTTCTTTGAACTCAGACTTGAGTTAGAAGAAGAACTGAGCACTTATGGGTTACTGTCCGTGTACCATGATGTTAATCTGTTGTTCAAAACCTCAAAAGCCTCAAACATTTAGAAACCGGCTACAGGAAAAGAAATACGATATGCCAGTACACTTCTAAAAGGTACCGTGAGGATGGAGACATTGAGATGGATGCTGCACACAAGGAGGAAACACAAATGGGTCGTACCGATGTGCTAGCATGTCGATATGGACCATTAATGAGGCTTCACCCCTGGTGCAGAGTGGATACCCCGTGCTTCATGCGTTTACTTGTACATGTTTCCGTAATGTCACACTCGACAGGCAATGCAGAGAACAGAATCCTGTTGCTGTCAATGCAGAGACCAAACGCTCTCATCAGTAAATATTCAGACTAGGCAGATGTACTGATCTTCACAGACGGATCCGTTCTACGCCAACAAGGAAGCACACGAGCATTTAGAGCTTACCCCGCCTGCAGAACAGCCACAAAAATTCCACAGCACTCGCCAGAATGCCAGACTTGGGAGTTAAGAACGGTATAACAAAGAAACGAGACGCACGCCTACCACGTTAGAGGACCTGCTAATCAACATATAACTGGTACCATTAGCCACCTGACGCTGGGGTTCGTACTGACAAAAAAAAGGGGGATTTGGGCACCCATGGACATGTCAGGAGTGCAATGATGATAACCCAACGTACTAACTTAAAAAAAATAATAATAACTTGGCCCTTTTTTGTAGTTGTGTCTTTTCCACCTCTTTATAGGAGCTTTATAGTCACTTAACATACATAACATAACATAAGCCTTGACCGATTAGGGTCGTGGAGGTGTATTTGTGGAAGCACTAGCACATAAAACTGCCATCTTTCTCTTCCTGCTTGATGAATAAGTGTATGATAAATTAGTCCTGTCTATCTCTTGATTTCTTCTTATTCAAGGTTCTTCTTTGCCCTCCTCTTTTAGTCACACTATGTGTTGTATTTAGTATTTATGTATACACCCTGCATATCATTTTATGAAATTCCCGCAACTACTAAAGTACAGGCGCACTCGCACGTAAAGTCACCATCGTTAACTTACAAATCGTTCAAAGGGATAATATCCTAAAGTGTCGGGCCGTCCTGTAGAGACAGAGCCCTTCAAATTCCCCTGACCATTAAACATCAGTGATAAAAACCTAACCAGGTAAAATTTAGAGTTTTTAAATACCCATTGTGTTGTAAACATCTACATTCATTCGATTAGTGAAAACGTATAGGAAAAAATGCAGAAATGTGATTCAGGTATTTATAATACCATCGTCACGTAGGAAGTCATTTGCTTCATCGGACCCCGCGTTAGCGCAGTCGATAGGAGACTCGCTTTCAAATCCAGGTGCGACGCGCTGAAGGTCACGACCGGTGTTCGAAACCGGACGGTTCCCGGGGTTCACCCAGCCTCTAGGAAGTGGGTACCAGAGGTACTCTGAGGTAAATGGAGAAACGTCACTGTAGCTACGGAGTTTCGTGCGGACGGCGACACAGACGAATAGTTTCTTATCAACTGTCCATACTGGTGGCTGAGCACTCACGGTTTATAACCGTGTGCAATGACGCTGGTTCACATTTCCCGACTTTACCCCATTTTTTTTTTTTTAATTGTTGCTCCCGTCACGAAACTCTGTTTTTAGGCAGTTAAATTATCGCCACCCCCTCCCCCTACCCCCCCCCCCCACCCCCCCCCGGGGATTGGGATGCAATTTGTTTTTTTTATTTCAAAGCACCACCAGGGGCCGTAATATACGGCTGAACGCGGTTTCCGGAACCTCTCTAAGGGTGACCCTCATCCGCATAGAGGCGCTTCGTGTCACCGGGTGTTTATCGCTCAGTGTGATGTCCTGGGGGGGGGGGGGGATTAAATTTACCTACCTTCTTACCTTGCCAGCTCTTCCACCTTCAGAAAATCTTCAATCAGGTGCAGCCTCCACTGTAATGGTTGGCTTCAATAGATCTCCAACACGCTCCGTCTCTCGTCCTGGTTGTCTTGTCAGACTGCTACCCGTCCTTCTCTTGACGTTGTCCTCCCACTTATAGCGTTACATACATCTTGCTCTCTTGCCTTCGACTTTTCCCTCCAGTATGGTTTTTAAAAGTGTGTTATGTCTTTTAATGTCGCAAAAAATGTCAATTGTCTATTTTTTATTTATGTCAGTAAAACTCTTTTCATTTGTAGCCTTTCCACAACCTCTGTATTGGACTGTTTTTGTCTCTATGAAATACGACCTATTCTTCTGTTTACCCACATCTTCAGAGACTTAGTTCGATTTTAAAGTTGCTTGTTCATTGTCCACGTTTTTGCACCATATAGCAAAACCGAGTTTACACAACATATGACGATTCTCATTTTTAGTGTGTCGATTATCTTGCGCATCTTACTGAACACACTAGTAGCCATTCCTATTCTCTTTTCGATTTCTTTTTCGATTTTCCCCATCATCCTTTACTACGTGTCCTAGACACACACAAAAACGTGTTACTTGTTCTAATAGCTCTTTGTTTACTGTGATGTTTGCTGTTGGCCGCGCTTTTCCATTGGTAATTGCCATAGTTTTTTTGTTTTTCGAATATTAATACATAAACCATACTCTTCACTCCTACTGTTGACTTGATCAAAGTTCTTGTAACTTCTGCTCGCTTTATGAGGACAACATAAAACTGCATGTTATCAAATTTTGAAAAAAGTGGCCGTGCCTAGCGTCCATTTTGACCTGAAGCATTATGTGAGGGTTAATAAATGGTCGCCCCAGCAGTACCCTCACTATTAGCTGGGGAAGGGACTTAGGACATTATATCCACCAGCAGGCGTCGCCCCTACAACGACCTGACTGCCTTCGTTAACGACTGTTCACCCAACAGCCATGCAGTTCTTTATAAAAAAAAAAAAAAGGCACCTGCGTATAGTATTCTGCGTTGAAAATGCTTAAAAATAGAAGTCCATATTAAAGGAACAGAACACCCAAGTGGTGCGGCGGCTAGACACTCGAATGCGGATTAGAAGTTCCTGGGTTCAAATCTGAACAAGGTCGGACTAATATTTTTAACTACCATGGCTCCCAGGTCGACATAGCCTGAAATGGGTAGCAAGTAAAGGCGGCCGGCGTGATGCTGTCCCACTCACCTACCAAGTTCCGACTGGTGTTGAGTCACGAATTGACATGCCAGCACTCAGGGCATTCCCATGCATGATCCGTCCTCATCTTCAGCAGCCAGTTCAGAGTTCCAATACTGATGGTACCGGTCACAGTCTGGTTGTATGCCCGTATTGCCTTTTCTCTGGGTGTAGTAAGCCGGCTAGACCCTCTGGTTATACCCAAGTGAATCATTCCCTTCAGGCCAAAAAAAAATCTTCGTTCCCAAAGGGTCTTGACCACATCTGCCCTTGCCGACTGGTGTATAATATGTAGGTCTAGCCCTACATACCCAATACGCCTGATACATTGGAAAAGGGTCTTGCTTTAGGCAAGAAATTAATCCAGTAAACTGTGACTAAAAAAGTCGGCGTTTTGACCAAGGCCTTTCTCGACATGAACTAACTACATAAACAATAACAAAGGGGTAAGTACTCTAACCACCAGGGCCCATCAGGGGATCACGTGGAAAAAAAACTATTTTAAAAAATAAATAAATAAAGGCTCGAAAAATAGTTTTAAGTAATAGTGATAATATATAATAATAGAAGGAATAAAAGAGCAGTAAAAATACAAATACTAATAATTCATAACAGGTACTAATAAGAGATAGAATAAAGTAATAATATAAAAAAAAACTAAAAAAAAAAAAAAAAAAACTAAAATAAGCATTAAATCAAAAATTAAAAATGATTTAACAATAGTAAAACTGTTTAGATGAAGGTATCTCGAACATTGATACCTCCTGGGCTTAGTATACTTAGACTATGGATGAGGCAATTTTCCATTCTGAGGCCCGTGGTATGATCACCAGATCAAGATTGTATAGCTTTAAGCTTTTATATTTTTGGTTTAAGCAGCGTGCAAGTGCTGCTTTACATTAACGGATATAATTATATAATCAATCAGATAGAATCAACACCATGTAGCAAGTCGTTTGCACAACGTCCTGCTCATCACGGACTACCTGAAAGAAACTCGGTCTCTCGCCAGCTCTCCACTCTCGTGTACTTCCATTTCAAGGAGTCACTTAAATCCTGTGCCCATTTTCGTATTGGTAGACCTCTGTCCCTTCCTGATGGTACCATGCCTTCGGCTATTTTTTTCCTAGTCGCCGTGGCGCTGAATATGACGAAAATATTTCAGCTTTCGAGACAAGATGCTGTTTATTAGCCAATCTTCCTTGATGTTCAGATCTTTTAAAAAATCAGCACCTCATTTCTTCTTGTCCTATGGTATTCTGAGAATTTTTAAATACAATTTTAGATTTTCTTCTTCTTCTTCTTCTTCCTCTTCTTCTTCTTCTTCTTCTTCTTCTTCTTCTTCTTCTTCTTCTTCTTCTTTTTCTTCTTCTTCTTCTTCTTCTTCTTCTTCTTCTTCTTCTTCTTCTTCTTCTTCTTCTTCTTCTTCTTCTTCTTCTTCTTCTTCTTCTTCTTCTTCTTCTTCTTCTCCTTCTCCTTCTCCTTCTCCTTCTTCTTCTTCTTCTTTTTCTTCTTCTTCTTCTTCTTCTTCTTCTTCTTCTTCTTCTTCTTCTTCTTCTTCTTCTTCTTCTTCTTCTTCTTCTTCTTCTTCTTCTTCTTCTTCTTCTTCTTCTTCTTCTTCTTCTTCTTCTTCTTTTTTCTTCTTCTTCTTCTTCTTCTTTTTCTTTTTTTTTTTTTTTCTACTTCTTCTTTGCGTTCTGTTTTGTATACTAAGGTCAGATCATCAGGTGGGTTGCCTCTATGAACTCGCATCCTTCACGATTCCCCATAGCTTTCTCTGCACACGTTACTCTTGAGGGCGGATTTCTTTCAGAAGTTGTATGTAGAATAGGCAAGTCTACAGAATGTGCTCATGTGTTTGTGATCCTGTTTGACAGGCACAATGTGGGGACTGTAGTCTTTATTTTATTCATGGGGTAGTTGAGCCTGCAGTGTCCTGTTTGTAGACGGAAAATTGTTGTATGTTGCTTTCTTTTAACCCCACTGGTCGGTCTTGTGGTTTGTTCTCTCCACAATTCCTTGCATTTTCCTATCATGGGTGCTTTAATTTCTGGTAATGACAGAGAATGGGTGTGTTATTTATCATCCATTTTTTGCAAGTCGGTCTGCTAACTCATTTCCTGGTATGCCGGAGTGGGCAGGGATCCGATCGAGAACGATTTGAATTTTTTTTTTTCTTTTTCTCAGAGTCTGTTTAGCTGGCGTGCCAGTTTTTCTCTCACCATGTTGTCTCGTGGATCCCTCTGAATTGCTTTGAGGACTGACAGGCAGTCACAATAGAAAATAATTTTGCTGGCTCTTTTTTGTTTTCTTTCCTCAAGCATTTTGGTTGCATCAACAATTGCTTGCTGCTGGAGGCGCATGATGTTTTTACTGTGGTCACATTTAGCAGCATGATGACTGACCGATCCAGCTCCTGCGTCTGTTGTTGTTGTTGTTGTTTTTGTTGTTGTTGTTGCTCCCTCCAATGATCCATGGGTGTAAATGTGTGTCTATTTAGGTTTTGGGTAAGAGTTGTAGACATATTCAAGGTCATACATATACTAGGTCATATTCTTCAGCCTTTCTGTCTATGCCTGGGACTTTTGTTGTGACAGTATAGTTAGGCTGTAGGTCTATGCTGTATGCCTGGATCATTTCTCATTTTGAAGTATCTTTAGAAAAAATGTCACTGTTTTTGGCGTAGTTCAATTTTGACCAGATGGTGGACGCTTTGTCATTTTAGTCGGTTATTAGTTAAGATGTTTGCTATTTTGTGCATGGGGTTACTCATGCCTTTAAATTTTTCTGTTAAAGTAAGCACTTGTTCTTCTCTTCGCTGGCTCAAGCTCTGGCCAGAAGTTGCTTGCCTCCAGCTCATGGGTTGGTGTGCTTCTCATACCTCCAGTGATGATTCTGAGACCAGTGTTCTGTATTTTATCCAGTTTGTATAGGTTTAAACTGGTTGTAGTGGAGTAAGCTCCCATGCCATACTCCAGTTTTGGTCAGTCGTATCCTGTGTATACTTGTCGTACAGTGTTAGTATCTGCACCCCAAGCTTGTTCCAGTAAGTTTCTTCGTAAGTCTGAGCAGCAGGGTAGCTTTCCTTTGGGTGTCTTCAGTGTGAGAGCTCCAGGTTAGACTTCTGTCAAATTTTACCCCCAAATATATGGGGTTTTCCTCTTTGGGAGGATGTTGCCCATATTTTCTTTTCAAATGTGGCTAGTATGGAGAGCAGGTTGGTCACTAACCGTCCGGGTCTGTTATACTGCTGAACTCCTCGCGTGGAGTCTGGCGCCCTATTGTGGGGGTGGGGGAGGGGGTGCAAAGAAGAATAGACCCGCTGTCTCCCAAGCCAGCATGTCGTACCAGTGGACTAATTAGTAGTTTCCTTCGAAATCGGAGTTCATCTGCCTAAGAGGTACAAAACCAACAGTCTGTATACAAATATACTAGGTTTGTAAAAAGAAAGTGCATACAGAGCAACATTTTTGGAATAAGACTAAAATGCAGAAATCTAAGAAGCAAAAAACCAAGAGTCTGCATACAAATATACCGAATTTGTAACACGGACGTGCACGCAAAACTTAAGTTCTGGAACAGGACTAAAGTCCAGAAGTGAACGAACAACCAGAACTTGCCTGAGCTAACAGCCGATAAATGCCAGGAAAAAAAAAAGCAAAGAAGAAGAAACATACGGTTAAATGGAGTTTTTGGGATTTGTTTCCGTATGATTCTCATCTTTGTGGTGTTAATCCTGCCCGATGACATGCATTGATCGGGTACTCAGTGAAAGAAGTAGACAGTTTGAAGACACACCAGACAACAACAAAATCGATAGCTACAGTTACAATGCCCCTAATAGCCAACTAACAAGTATTTCGTTACCAGCCATTAATTAAGTGTATTTTTTTAGATGCTGGAACGTATCTGCTTGTGAGGCTAGAAACCTAAGGTATGCCTACAAATAAGCCAGGTCTGTAAAACTGATGTGCATGCCTAGCTCAAGTTCTAGAACAAGAACGATGTCCAGAAGTGGACGAACAACCAGTGATTTCCGCTGGAGTTTACAGCCAGTCTACAAAAGAGAAGAAGAAGAATAAATTTTTGGGTCTGGAGCGCAAAAGAATAATTCCAATAAATGTATTCAAAGTCACAGCTGGGGCACAGTCAGTGGCTAGGCGTTGGTGCAACCACTGACATTGCCGCTTACAATTTCTGTTGCAAAAGACCAATTTTTTATTAAGATTTTTATTATTATTTTTCACTGTTTATTACAAATGTTATACTCGGTTTACTTGTTGCCAAGCAAAGCCAGTTGCATGCTTACGCCCCTCATGCAGAAACTGCAAATGTGAGAAAGCTACCAGTTGCAATGTAATGCTAGCTGCACGCGCATATTCTTAGCAGCGAATCGAAAAATAAGAAAATGTCACGTGACACCCTCTTCAGTGTAATCGTGTTTATTCTAACCCTTAGCACATGCGAACTGATCACCCCTCGCCACTGTACAGTGTGGGCTGGTGTAAAAACTGAAATAGACACATGGATTAGAGAACAGTAGAGGAGGTTAAGAGACCGACAAGCTCAGGGTGAGTTACTTCGTAAGGAAAGAATTAAATAAACCAATGGTGATTTTTTCGTGTTATATTATCTGATCAGATAACAAACTCACAGTACCTTGGGGATCACGCGGAATTTGCAGCAAATTTCTGAAGACTATCCAAACTGCAAACACAGCCCGAAAACAAAAGATATTCGTTTCCAACAATTGCATTCTAAGTGAGTCATCGTATGTTTTCTTCCGCCATTTCTAAAATGCTGGGTAGCTACACCACGAAGAATCCGCCAAGTGATACAGGTGATACGAAGCCGCAAACTCCGTCAATAAAGTCCAAATTTCAAAACGATGCCGCAAAATCGAGAAATCAAAGTCCCGACCCGAAGTCAAGATCTCAGAGTCCGAGTTTCAAATCAAAATCTCAAACTCCAGGCATGAAGACGCCATCGTTTCGTGAGTCAAAATCAAAGAGCATGCCTGATGCATTATTAGGACTTGAAACTTTTACACAGAAAGAAACAGTGAACCCAAATGAGAAGAATACACAAACTAGAGACGACGAGTGGTTAGATTTTACAACAGAACCATCAGACGAACCTGGTAAAATGAACACGGGAGTAAATGTAAAGCCAAAAACTACAGATGTATCCACAGATACGACTGAGGACGCGGATGGTTGTGACGACTATGGGATCGGTGGCTTCAGTCAAAAAAGTAGCTATACTAGAAGCGCAAGTGGCACAGAATTCCGCTACAGACATCGTGAACTGGGGGGAAATCATCGCTGCCTGAATAGCTACAGTTGTGGGTATTTGCATCCATTTGATACCAGGTATCAAGGTTTCTTCACGCAGACAGACAGGTACAGCGAAGTGGTCAGACCATTGAGGCATAGCACTTACCCATCCAGTTCCGAATGCTGCTCCAGGCGTTTATGAAAGCTTAGTGTTGAGCTTCTGAAGCATTCTGTTGATGTGTGTTATTGTGAAGTTTTTGTTTCGTAGCTTACAGATTTTCCAGTAAGTGGACTCATGTGATGCCAGAGGAAAAAGAAACAACCATACCAAGCGGTAATACCAGTTACAGCCCTTAGTGCGAATATGGTATATTTGAAGATTGTACGATTGCCCACCTTAGCTTTGATAACTGTGGTGGTAGTAGTAGTAGTAGTAGTAGTAGTAGTAGTAGTAGTAGTAGTAGTAGTAGTAGTAGTAGTAGTAGTAGTAGTAGTAGTAGTAGTAGTAGTAGTAGCAGTAGCAGTAGTAGTAGTAGTAGTAGTAGTAGTAGTAGTAGTAGTAGTAGTAGAAGTGAAGGCTTACCCATCACTGCCAACAGGTCACCCCATAACTGATCTGTTCTTAGTTCAGTGAAAAGGACACACAGTTTCCTTCATTGCCTCATTTAAAAACTAGTGGACAAAAATTAGAACTGGCAAAATCCAGAAGCATAAACAGGCATGCACAGGGTATTTGCTATAACACAAACACTTCGATACCAGAACTGCAACAAATCTCAACTGACATAGTCAGCCACGACGCACTGGCACAACACAAGTAATAATTATTGCAAACGGCACATCGCCAGTCTGATTGCAGACCGATCAACCGCCATTTTCTGAAAATCCCAAGACTATCTGCCCCGAAAGCGCGAACGAACGGCATTCAACACGAAATTCACAGCGTGCAGTATTGCGCTATGGACTTATATCAGTAGCTTTGACAACGAAACCGTATTTTGGTAAATACCTGGAACAATTCCTACTATCAGATACGCCAACAATAAAATGCCGTCTACTGTAACATGAATATTGACTGTGTCTAACACATAATTTTTATTGGTAACAGATAGCTAACAGACAAAACACGTCATTCTGTCCTTCAGCCCAAATATATTTCAAGTTGATTAAACTACATAACTGATACATATAAAATGTTGATGTTTTAGCATTGCATATAGCATGCTTGGATGCTTTTGTTTCTTGAGTTAATCGTCTTGGAGAACTCACTTATCCAGGGTTGTCAGTCACGCTTATCTAGTTGTGCATAAATCACCGTTGCGTCTAAAAGTGGTGTCATTGCAGAAGTTTTTTGTCCATAATGCTCTAGTCTTCTTTTTCTTCTTTTTCTTTCTTCTTCTTCTTCTTCTTTTTTTTTCTTCTTTTTCTTTCTTTCTTTCTTCTTCTTCTTCTTCTTCTTCTTCTTCTTCTTCTTCTTCTTCTTCTTCTTCTTCTTCTTCTTCTTCTTCTTCTTCTTCTTCTTCTTCTTCTTCTTCTTCTTCTTCTTCTTCTTCTTCTTCTTCTTCTTCTTCTTCTTCTTCTTCTTCTTCTTCTTCTTCTTCTTCTTCTTCTTCTTCTTCTTCTTCTTCTTCTTCTTCTTCTTCTTCTTCTTCTTCTTCTTCTTCTTTCTTCTTCTTCTTCTTCTTCTTTTTCTTCTTCTTTCTCTTCTTCTTCTTCTTCTTCTTCTTCTTCTTCTTCTTCTTCTTCTTCTTCTTCTTCTTCTTCTTCTTCTTCTTCTTCTTCTTCTTCTTCTTCTTCTTCTTCTTCTTCTTCTTCTTCTTCTTCTTCTTCTTCTTCCTTCTTCTTCTTCTTCTTCTTCTTCTTCTTCTTCTTCTTCTTCTTCTTCTTCTTCTTCTTCTTCTTCTTCTTCTTCTTCTTCTTCTTCTTCTTCTTCTTCTTCTTCTTCTTCTTCTTCTTCTTCTTCTTCTTCTTCTTCTTCTTCTTCTTCTTCTTCTTCTTCTTCTTCTTTCTTCTTCTTCTTCTTCTTCTTCTTCTATCTTTTTCTTCTTCTTCTTCTTCTTCTTCTTCTTCTTTTTCTTCTTCTTTCTTCTTCTTCTTCTTCTTCTTCTTCTTCTTCTTCTTCTTCTTCTTCTTCTTCTTCTTCTTCTTCTTCTTCTTCTTCTTCTTCTTCTTCTTCTTCTTCTTCTTCTTCTTCTTCTTCTTCTTCTTCTTCTTCTTCAAGTGCCTCTAATCTATTTTGTAGCGACAGCTGAAACGGTTCTCTTATATTGTTATATTGAAAACAATTTGACTCCCTATTTTCTCTTTCACCTATTCTTGTTTTTTTTAAAATAGCTATTTTTAATACGGCTGGAGATTTCCCCTTACTTAAGAGCAACCATGCAAAGCTGGTCAGCTTGCTCAGACATTCGTAGAGTGCTATAAGATGAGATCAGTAACGATCATAAATATTTCCATATCTGTCTAAGGCTAGACAATTTTTGATTAAAAAATAATATCTTTCTATTTTTTTTTAAACCCCTTATAATGCGATAAAATAAATAAGCAAACACAAGGTGGCAATGTATTAAAGGCGTCGCAGTGGAAAGAGGAATTTATTTTACCCCTAATTATTTCATAAAACTTCAATGATTTTTATCGTAATATATTATCTGACCAGATTCTGCAATCCTTTGATTCTTAACGGCAAGCAGATTTTTGCTCGGTGACCATATAACTCTCACAACCATTCCCGGAAGGCTGCCAAGCATGAAGCCATCATAACCTCGGACAACGCCCGAAGCAAGGAACACAATTCTGAAGGGGCAAGCGTACCTAATTCGCCACACAAACACACACTAATTAATCCCTAGCTACCAATGAAGAACGAAACGAATGATTCTGATGACGTGAAATCAAAAAGGCCTTCCATCAGGTCAAGATTCCAAAGTGGTGTCCCAAAATCGAGAAGTCGAAGCCCTGTTTCAAAATCAAGATCGCTAAGTCCCGATCACGACTCGAAATCAAAATCTCAAACTCCGGGCACGAAGATACCAAACTTTCCTGAGAGACGTGCGAGCAGCTTGCCTGATATGAATTCTTTTTCTGCAACAGATCAGAAGAATGAAACGACGAATCCAATTGAAAAGGATACACAAACAGAAGACGAGTGGCGGTATGTTACAATAGAACCGTCGGACGAACCTGGAAAAATGAACATGGGAGTAGTCGTAAAGCCTAAAACAGCAGATGCATCTACAGACATGAATCAAGACGCAGACTGCAAGGCTAGCTACGGAATCAGTGGCTTCTACCCTTCAGAAAGAAATACCAGAACTGCAGACGGTATAGAAAATCGCTACAGACTTCACGATTCTTTCGGAAATCAGCCCTGCGACTCAGGAAAGAGTCTTAATCGTTACAGTTGTGGATATTTACAGTCACCAATGTCGTCTGATACTCGGTATCCAAGATTCACTACTCAGAGAGACAGGTTAAGTGATGTGGTCAGACCCTTGAAGCATTACACTCACACGTCTAATTCAGGCTGCTGCTCCAGACGTTTGTAAAGGCAGAGAGCTTTGCCCACCGGAAGCCGAGCATGGCTGCTTGTCACGGTACGTTTTGATTTCCCTGCGTTTGGGATGTTCTATGTTATTGATACAGAGGAAAGTTACAGTTCAAGCCTTAACAGCAATGACAGTAAACACTTTGAGAACCATGAGATTTCACAAAAGATATCCAACAGAAACGATAGACACAATGAATAGATAAGGACTGCATACCTGTAACAGAATCTGCAATTCTACGTTTTATACAAAACACAGACCACTTTTAATACCGAAGAAAGAAAAAACGTACAGGATTTTATTGATTTTCGTCACTACTAGAGAGTAAACATACATCAATACGCCCTGTTGTATAAATTGTATATGATTGATTGCTGATCTTCACTTTGGGAATTATCCGGAATAAATATTACTACCTACTCAGGCAGGGGTGTGAAATTAAGTGAAGACTGACTGTGAACGGCCAGATTTGTATTAATAACAAGTATAACACTCCAAACTGATTTTTTTCTCCAAAAACATTTCTTTCAAGCCTGTTAAACTACAGAATGAATAAATAGACAAACATTGCGAGTTTTGTTTGTCAAAATCCACGGCAACGTATCATTTACAGTGGTCTGTGAGTAAATGCGAGGGGGCGGGCAATGAAGAATCCTGTCATACCATTCTGTTTTCACACATCAGTGACGCTTTTATCATATCGTATTATCTGACCAGGTTTTGCAACTCTTTGGCAGTCCCCTGCAAAGCACACGCTTTCTGCATGACCATACAGCTGGCACAGCAAACATCGGAAGACTAAGAATTGAGACCAGTTTAACTTAACGCCAACTGACAGACTGTCGCTGTTACCAAAAACCAGTCTATCGCTTGGCAATGCAGAACCCACCAAACAATGTAAGCGATGCGGCATCACAAACTCCTATCGCCAGGTCACGATTTCAAAGCACTGTCTCGAAATCGAAAAATCAAACACCTGATCCAATATCTAGAGTTCAAACTCCGGACTCGAGATCGAAAGTTCAAACTCCTTACTCTAAATCAACATTTCAAACTCCGGACTCGAGATCGAAAGTTCAAACTCCTTACACGAAATCAACATTTCAAACTCCGGACTCGAGATCTAAAGCTCAAACTCCTTACTCGAAATCAAGAGTTCAAAGTCCTGACTCGGTATCAAACGCTCAGACTTCCGGCTTGAAATCAAATTCTCAAACTCCCGCCCCGAAATCCAAGGCTCACACCCCAGGAACAAGAACACCTGAGGCCCTGGAGACGAAGGGGAAAAGTCTTCAATACGATACATTAGAAAATGACATGGTTCTAGATAATGTAAGAACGTACGTCAGCGATCAGGAAACACAAACACCAGAAGACGAGTCGCGCTATTTTCCAACAGATCCTTCAGACGACTCAGAACAAATGTACACAGGAGGACTTACCAAACCTAAAACAGCAGACGCTTGTACAGACACGAATGAGGACACAGACTCCGAAGAAGAGTGTTGCGTTGTTGTCTCCTGCCGCGCCAGAAGAAGTACCAGAAGTGCTTGCTGCTCAGAAAGTCGTTACAGACATCAAGAATCAAGGGCAAATCAGCGCTGCGACTCAGCCATCAGTCGGCGTCGCTACGTGTGTGAGTATCTGCAGCCTTCAATGTCGTTTGACGCTCGGTCTGATGATGTCAGCTCGCAAGAAGATGGATACTGTGATGCTGCTGTGAGACCCATCCGGCGAAAAACTAACCCGCCCAATTCAGACTGCTTCTTCAGACGTACATGACGACGACGTTGGAGCGTGTAGCTTTTGAAACCTTCCACTGTTATTTGGCATAGCATCCTATCCTTCTTCTTAAAGTCCATGTCGTGTGGCGTTGGTAGTCATGTCTATTCACAACCTGCTATCTCGTGTTCTTTCAGTCAACTCTGACACAGATGATCTTCTATAGTTCATGCCGTGTGGCGTTGGTAGTCATGTCTATTTACAACCTTCTATCTCATGTTCTTTTAGTCGACTCTGACACAGATGATCTTCTATAGTTCATGTCGTGTGGCGTTGGTAGTCACGTCGATTCACAACCTTCCATCTCGTGTTATTTCAGTCAACTCTTACATAGATGATTCTCCAAACCATGAGGTCAGACCGTGTCGATGGTCGAGGCGGTCTCAGAAGCAGGAAGCTAAACGTTACATCTCACTCAACACCCGAATAGGTAAAGCAAGTGAACAAGAAGCAAAAGATTTCAGTTTTTAATTGTTTGCGGTTTTAAGCTGTGTTGTGGTTTGTAGCTAGGCTACGATACATCTGCCTTTCCGCCTGACACTCTCTACCTTAACAAACCCCTAATGTGTTATCTTTGCCGATTTTAGTGTTAACTGTTTTAATCCAAAGTGTTTGTTACCTCGACCATTATTTTTAATTGCAAAGATTTTCTAATTTTTATTAACAGTCCTTGATCTTGATAAGTTGAAATAGTTGCTTTCAGGCAGAAGAAGTTAGGGTAACGTTTGGAGTCTAAAGAAAATTGTAATAAAAAAACAAAAAACAAAAACACAAGATGTTGGTAGAATAAACTGAGAAACAAATGCAATCTATGGAGTAATCAGCAACTTATGGTAAGTTGGCTCGTACTGAAAGATTAAAAGGACTTAGAGTCTGTTTTTTTTTCCTCCCCCGCCCTAAATATGTCCATTGACGCATTTAGAAGCATCATATCACCTTTTATTTTCACAGATTTAAGGTTCAGCTTTCACACCTGCTCGCTCTGGGTCCCTGTCGTAGAAAGAATCGCCATTCATCTATTCCCCCAGTTATCCCGTGTCCCCACAGAGTCACAAGTTTTAACTCTCTCACGCTGACTTCATGTCTTGCGTCCGAGGAGCTTCTCTAATTCTACCAACCAACCAAACCCCTTAAATTATTCTTACATTGAATATCACTGCAAGGGAGTCACCGTGGCATAGCGACTAGACGCACGCGTGCGGATCGGAAGTTCGTGGGCTCGCTACCTGGCAAAGCCGAACTTTTTTTCAAAAATGACTTTGACTTTCAGTTCGACCCAGCCTTGAGTGGGTACCAGGTGCATTTGCTGGAAGTAAAGGCAGCCGGTGTGATACTGACCACATCACTCATCTTGTGTCGATTGGTCTATACACATATAGGTCTAGCCCTATACGCACTATACGCCCCCCCCCCCCCAAAAAAAAACGTGAAAAAGGAACCATTACTTACTTATACAGACTTAATGCCTTGGGTTCGAACCCACATTAAAAGGAATATTTTTCGAAATTGACATTGGTTTTCAGAGATGTTGACCACATTACTCAAAAAGGACTAACAGCACTTTTTTAAAAAAATATGAGACTAGCATAATTTTGCCGCAATAACACTGCTACCAGTGCCAGACATGGACAGTTACTTCAACTAACGAACAGAAGATCGGAACATTGGAGAGGAGATGTCTTAAGAGAGCTGCCGGTGTGACAAGAAGAGACACAATCAAGAAAACAGATGAGATAGTTTGGCCACCTGACGAGAATGCCCTGGCACTTACTGCCACAAATAGCCAGGCTAATGAAATATAATGAACACAGAGCAAGGGGAAAACCCACGCAAGAAATTGAGCGGCATCATCAAGAGCAACCTAAAAGAAATGAACACCAACTGAATATCCTTACAGCTTCCCCAACACCTAGCTGAGTTAAATGGTGCAAGCAAAGAAAAAGAAGAAGAAGAAGAAGAAGAAGAAGAAGAAGAAGAAGAAGAAGAAGAAGAAGAAGAAGAAGAAGAAGAAGAAGAAGAAGAAGAAGAAGAAGAAGCAGATGCAGAAGAAGAACCATGGTATTAAACAGGAAGTTAACCTTTTTACGCACTTTAAGATTTGCCTGATTAAAATTTGACCCCAAAAGATAATATAACAGCTAGATATGTCATGTAGCAAAATAGACAAATCTATCTTCACCTATGAGTGCCTCCATCTGCCTGTCATCATCATGCAGCAGGTCCTTTGCAGAACATCGCTCTCATCATGGTCTGCCTGAAAGAAACCCAGTCTCTCGCCAACTCTCCCGCCTCCTGCACTTGCATATCCAAGGAGTTACTTATATCCTGTATTCATCTTCGTGTTCGTCGGCCTTAGCCCCTTCTTCACGGCACAAAACCTTCTGGTATTCACTTGTTTCAGTCCACCGTGGCGCTGGATATGGCGAAGATGTGTCAGCTCTCGAGACAAGATGCTGTTTATTAGCCAGTATTCTTTGATGCTCACATCTTTCAATGTGTCAGTATTTCTTCTCTCCTTGGTCTATAGTATTCCATACGATTAAGCTCACACGCCCTTATTTCCTTCATAAAGGACTGGGAGATAGTCCACGATTCACATTCATATGTTGCTATAGAGGATGCTCAAAAGCTCAAAATATTCATGCATCTAACCCAATTTTTTGCAGCTTTCTCATTGAGACAATAAAGGAGAGTTATATATTTTAACGTGTGCTGTCAGTACTTGTGTGAGTGTGTGTGTATGTATGTGTCTGTGTGTGTGTGTGTGTGTGTTTGTTTTGTTCAAATAGAGAAGCCAAGTTGCTGTGTGATAATACATTTACTGCCGCCTTCATAATCCTGGTTTCGAATTCCTAACTAGGCAGTGTGTGTGTGTGTCTGTATGTGAGTGTGTGTGAGTAGGTGTGTATATGAGTATAAATATATATATATATATATATATATATATATGTGTGTGTGTGTGTGTGTGGTGTGCGTGTGTAAGTGTGAGTGTGTGTGAGTGAGTGTGAGAGTGTGTTTGTTTGAGTGCGTGTGTGTGAGTGTGTGTATGTGAGTGTGTGAGTGAGTGTATGACTGTGTGTGCATTGCCGACTATTGCAGATAGGCTAAAGGTGCTGCAGGCTATATCATACCTCAGAGTAGCTGCAGACAGGGAACACCCTCTGTATGAAGCTTTGGCTGCAGGTAAGGGTCAGAAGCTGAAAAGGGAACAAGCGTGGATGGCTGAAGCAGAAGACACAATAAGACAAGTGTGCATGCTGGAGAACATTGGGCGAGGAGAGGAGTGGGACAGAGTACCAGCGGGGAAAGTTTGACCTGTGTCGGGTCATGATCACATTGGGCCGGGTGTGCAGAGAGTGGCCAGCGGGTGCTACGGAGGTTTAAGTCCAATAGTTAATTCACGACAATTCACTCCCAGGTGAACTGATTATCTATACAGATTGTTCAGTGCTGAGAGGAAAGAGAAGTGGCTGGGGGTTCGTTGCGAAAGTCAATAGAAAATCGTTAGTGCAAGACAGCCTAGCATGTGATACCACAACAAATAGCATGAGAATGGAGGTGGAGACGGTAACTGCAGTTCTCCGGTAGCTAGAGAACAGGATGCATACACATGTCGTAATTGTAACAGACTGAAAGCAGGCTGAAAAATGTAAAGACATGGAATGCTTCGAGAATAGTGGCAAAATTCACTGGAAAGGTCAGGGGTAGTGAGCATACTTTTCTTCATGCTATGCCAGCGTAGTGGGTAATGAACAGACATACAGATTGGCTGGATCTGCACCACTGGGTGGTGAATTGATACATGACAAGGCAGATGTGATCCTTTGGCAACAAGCAACGGAATCAGTAGAGAAAGAAGATTATTATGGACTAGTGAGAATAAGCCACCTGGGTGTAACCAGAGTGTCTGGTCAGCTTACTACACTCAGAAGAAAGGCAAAACGGACTTTTAACCATATATTTGCTATACACACACGTAAAATTTTGCCACCTCAAACGTATACCGGCCACCGGCCATATTGAACAAAACGACACAACAGCTGCTCGAATGAAAGGCATACCATAGGAAAAACACAGTTTCGTCACGTTCGAATAACTTCAGGAGCCAAAGTATTTTTTTCTTTCTAAATAAAAACACCACATTTGCCTTCACTGCACTCCAATAAAGCACAGGATTGTAGACAAGTAGACAAAACAATAAAAATCCAGCTTACAAGAAAACCTACGGAAAACAAAACACACCAAAATCTGTAAATACCTAGCAAGCAACAAATCATGAGCTGGCAAACCCGAAGATGAGATTAATGACAGATGTAACAAAGCAAACAAACTCATTGGGCTAATGGCACCAATACTAAAAAACAAATATGTATTAGTAGAAACCAAAAGAGCACTCTATTTTTTTTTAACTCTATAACACAATATTTTTGCCAACCCTGTGTTATCAATGCCAGACCTGAACGATGGCAGAAAAGCTGACAAGAAAAATTACAACTTAATTGGTATTTTTACGAAGGGCTCTCACTATAAGAAAAAGAGCAGGTCTGAATTACTTTAAAACACAACGAGTGAAATGGTTTCGACATATAATGTTGTTGTCAACGGACAGTATACCACAGCAAGCAATAATGTACAGACCTTGCGGGAATTGAAGAAGAGGCCGACCATGCAAATATGGACAGAGAGAATACCCCAGTTTATGGGAATCCCCAAATACAATACGCCCAAACGGGAATTTCCCCATAAATTATACTTCACCGGGACACCAAAAGGTACTAGAAGGTCTAGATGTCATAACGATGAGATACGTCATGCTAGTTTCGGCCAGTGGGTCTGTGCGCTTTCCCCATCCCCCGTTTTTTTCTCCTCCCCAAATCTGGTCAGGGAACTCACAATAGAGACAATAACATGTGATATCGGTCCATCAATAGATACAATAAAAGATGAGAAGGGCCTGGATCCGGAGCAAGACTGAGAACGGCCGAGAAAGAACATTAGAGTATACCAGAAAGATGACCAGACAAGCACTAATTAGTCACCTTCACCACATGCTTGTGAAAAAGCAGGTGGTCTTTTCTTCCTAAAGGTCACAATGGAGCCTATTAACCCTTACATGAATATAAGCTCAGTTTTACAGATAAATACACCAACACACAAGAGACATTGGTTATAATCAATTTTATTTTCATTATCTGCTGGACATTATTGAGCATGCCAGTTGATACTGGCTCCCTCCCAACCCACAGTTTCCTTGTGTAGGGAGTTGTCCAGTATAAGCCACTCGTACAACGGTTGAAAGTACTCCAAGATGGCGTCGGCGGTCACCTGTCCACTTCCGGTCAGATATTCCAGTTGGTCCTGCCAAGGGACGCTACTGCCGTCACTCATTACATGTCTAGATATAAAAAAATTTAAAAAATAAAGAAGAAATTAAGTTAACAATTGTTCAGTTAATCGCAGTTCTACCTTCAAGACAAACAAATGAGTTACCCCATAGTTGCTCCGTTCCTGTTCCAGCAACAACCAATCATAACGTCCACTACTGGCCCTTGTAGAAACATGTGAAACATACTAAAGACTCGGCCAATTTCGCAATTGTCAACACAAACCCTCCGCTACTAAAGTTGTATTTCACCATCGACAGAAGCAACAGTTGCACAAAGTCAACATCTGTAACCGCAATATCGCACAAGGCACTCACAATTATATGGTAAACTGGCTACATGCTATTGTCTAAATCCGCTATTCACAACAAAAACCTGGTTAAATATTCCAGATGGGATCAGCAGCTCACAGTGTTGCGCTATGTACCCAACTCAATAGCTACGGAATTATACACTCTCAGTCCATATATAGGGAAAACGCAACAGCTAAGTGTTGCTTGATGCCAATAACGTGCCAAGTGTAAGGTGCGAAGTTAGCCTATGGCGCGAGAAGGTATGTTGATGGTGACCGCTCCTGTCTGTAACAGGTGACCCAGACACGAACTCAAGTTTTAGACTATGGAGGACCAACCAAGGGAAAAGTCATGACGACCTCACTTAACATGAAAAAGTCACCAGAAACGGAGAGTCGAGTTGAACGATGCAGGAAAACAAAACCTTTGGACAGAACGAGCTCTGGGCAGACTAGAGAGGACTCGAACATGACTTGTTTGCAGCAACGACCGTAAGCGAGTAATGTTAGTGATCGGTAGTAAGTGTATTGTTGGTTAGGTGGCAGCTGTGATTCGTTTTGTACGGTGTTATTCGGGCGTAGCATTATTCTTTGCATTAGAAGTGTTTGCGTAAATTATTTTACTATTTTTTTTTTTTACATTATAATTACAGTAAAACATAAATTAAAACAACTGATTATTACGAATTCGGGAGTCGCCGTGGCAGAGCGGTTAGACGCGCGGCGCGGATATGAAGGTCGTGGGTTCGCTCCCTAGAGGGGCCGGACATTTCTTTTTAAAAAAAACTTTGGCTCCGTCCGGCGTGATGCTGACTACATCCTCCATCTTGTGCCGTTGGTCTATAAAAATATAGGTCTAGCCCTATATGCCCTATACGCCCAAAGGGTGGAGAGGGTCCTATACTTTTTTTTTTAAATTACAAATTCAAATGCACTCAATTTCAAATTTGCTTGTCGCCCCCTGGAAATCTCTTTGCGCCCCCTTGGTGGGGGGGGGGGGGGGGGGGGGGGGGGGGCTCTTCCCCATGTTGAAGATTATCCTTAGTTAAATTTTCATGTCAGGCTTCTCCGGGCTGCACTCCCATATCAACCATCATGGCCAAGGAAATGGATTCCTGTTTGATATCGTAATCGACTTCGACATTTGCATCTTGTGTGGCTTTGATAACCTCACTCCTGTCATAGTGAACGCATTGATGCCAGACAGTCCACACCCTCGTTGCCTCGGACACCCGCATAACTCGGCACATAAGTGAAGATCTGGAGGTTTTTCCACCTGGGCGTGCATAGGTGTATCGTGTGTATATAATATACAGTTTTACATGTATGTCTGTACATGTCTGTCTGTGCTTGTCTAGTGCATTCCAGTGCCTCCCCAACAACCCTCACTAGGTACTAGAGTACCGGTGCAAGCCACTAGTATTGGTGCAATTAAGGTTTTTTGGCCAACATAATTGGCATGCAGTAACCAGACCACAGTTATAACCGATACTGCTCGCAGTAGGTTGAACGTAGTCGATATTTCGCGTTGTCTTTTATAAAAGGGTGGATGGATGAGGCGCTTCGTGCTTAAGCCTTGTTTTATTGGCTATAATAGTAATAGTAATACAAAAATAATATTAATAATAATAATGTAATTAATGGCAAGCACATATAATAATGTATTGGAAATAATATCAAATCTGTTTTTTAAAATGCTCACATTATTGGCAGAGCTTCGTTCCGCCCCCTCCATACACGCACACACATACACATATACACACACATACACACACGCACGTGTGCGGGCGCACACACACACGCGCGCATATAGACCCACATATACACACACGCACACACACACACACACACACACACGCACACACACACGCACACAGAAACCTGGCGCCCTCTCGCTCCCCTGAACGTATCCAACAGTACCTGAGCTTGTTGCCGGCAGTTTTTGACCCATAGAAGTCACACTCGTGCAGGGGCCCTCTGAAGGAGCTGAGCTGACACATGCTCTTGTACATCTGAAACTGTTGGATGTAGCTGACAAAGTAACTGTGGATATAGTTACATTAGAAGAGTAACGTACAAGGGAATTCAAAGCTGCACACAGAAACATATTATACATATCATATTCATTTCCTGCCCTATACCACAAGTGCCTAAACATACAGATACACCAGAACCATATACACTAGAACCCTATACATACCAGAACCCTGTACATACCAGAACCCTATACATACCAGAACCCTATATATACCAGAACCCTATACATACCAGAACCCTATACATACCAGAACCCTATACATACCAGCACCCCATGCAAACCAGAACCCTATACATACCAGCACCCTATACATACCAGAACCCTTTACATACCAGAACCCTATACATACGAGCACCCTATACATACCAGAACCTTATACATACCAGAACCCTATACATACCAGAAACCTATACATACCAGCACCCTATACATACCAGAACCCTATACATACCAGAACCCTTTACAACAGCGCGATGTGTCAATGGTCGAGGCGGCCAAACGGCAAGAAGTAGAACTGTATATCTTTCTCAACACCCGAAGTGGTATATGACAAAGTAAAGAAGAAAGTAAAGAGTCCTTTCTACCCCAGTGACGTATCTTACATGGTGGTATTCATATATTTTAAGTCAATCAGCACTTATTGGTTAATGTGGTCAGAATCACTCCGTGTGCCTCTACTCTCCAAGACAATATCTCTTCCCCATTTTAGGCTGGGTCGGTTTAGAATGCCAAGGTCGATAAGGGAAGAAAACACATTCCGATTCAAAGCGATTTCAACCAAAGATCATTGGGCCATCAGTTGGGGCATACAATCGTTACGTACCAAGGCTACCAGATGATTTTTACAATAATACAAAAGTTATTTCACTACTACTACTACTGCTGCTACAATTGGTGCTGCTGCTGCTAATACTATTGCTGTTGTTGCTGTCTACAATTCTGCAGCAGCTGCTGCTAATACTATTGCTGCTGTTGCTGTCGCTAATTCTTCAGTTGCTGCTGCTGCTAATACTATTGCTGCCGTTGCTAATAACACAGCTGGTGCTGCTAATACTATTACTTCTGCTGCTGCCGCTAAAAGTACTGCTGCTGCTGCTAATACTACTACTGCTGCCGCTAATACTACTGCTGCTGCTGCTAATATTACTACTGCTGCTGCTGCCGCTAATACTACTGCTGCTGCTGCCGCTAATACTACTGCTGCTGCTAATATTATTACTGCTGCTAATACTACTACTGCTGCTGTTGCTAATATTATTACTGCTACTAATACTACTACTGCTGTTGTTGCTAATATTATTACTGCTACTAATACTACTACTGCTGCTGTTGCTAATACTACTGCTGCTGCTAATATTATTACTGCTACTAATACTACTACTGCTGCTGTTGCTAATACTACTGCTGCTGCTAATATTATTACTGCTACTAATACTACTACTGCTGCTGTTGCTAATACTACTGCTGCTGCTAATACTACTACTGCTGCTAATACTACTACTGCTGCTGTTGCTAATACTACTGCTGCTGCTAATATTGTTACTGCTACTAATACTACTACTGCTGCTGTTGCTGATACAACAGCTGCTGCTTCTTCGTCTTAGCGTTGACGGACTGTAAACTCAGGCCACAAGTTCTTTTTTTTTTTTTTTTAATCGTGTGCTGCTGGACCATGGTCTTCTTCTAGAACTTGAGTGTTGCGTGCACATCCGTTCTTCAGAACTCGCCGACTTGTGTGTGTGTGTATGTTGGTGGGTTTGGGTGGGTATGTGTGTGTGTGGCGTGTGCGTGGGTGTGAGTGGGTGTGTGTGTTTGGTGTTTGTGGGTGTGCGTGGGTTTGGATGTAGGTGGGTGTGAGTGTGTGTGTGTGTAGGTGTTAGTGTGTGGGTGTGTGTGTGTGCAGAGTTTTGGCTTCTCGTTGGTAGGGCAAATACACTCCGATTTTGAAGAAAACACACCTAATTAGTCGCCTTTCACGGCATGCTTATTTTGCGGGCCGTATTTCCCCACCCGCACTCCTAATTGAGCCTCAGAACCCATACGAGAGACTACTACTGCGATAAAGTGAACATGCTGCTTGGCCAAAACATGGTCTCTGCATTACTGCCTCATATGTGCGCTTTGGAGTTTCTTCCCTTGCTTCCTTTGGTTTCGTATGGGAAGTGACAGCACTCTATAACAGTATCGTCTGGAAAGACGGAACGGTGCCAGCGAGAAAGTTACCTAATGTAATGGTGGCATGGAGAGAGTGGTGATGGAGAGTGCAGCTTTAGCTAAACTAGGCAGAGGTCGACCTCTGTGAAGATGTATACAAGACATTACGACTTTTTAGATATAAAACAACATAGGGCTGGGAAAGTGGAAGAGAGCAAGGTTATTTTTAGATCAGCTGCTTGAATGAACTTCCCCGGGAAGTTAACCCAGTCAGCCAGTGCTCACTGTCCTCGGATGTGACGGCCAAATGGCTCAAATGTAAGAGGTTTGTTGTAAACAGGCACAACGCAACTACGTCACTTGAACGAAAATAATAATAATAATAGTAATAATAATAAAAAAATTATTATTATTATTATAATCATAATGAAAAGAAGAAGAAGAAGAAGAAGAAGAAGAAGAAGAAGAAGAAGAAGAAGAAGAAGAAGAAGAAGAAGAAGAAGAAGAAGAAGAAGAAGAAGAAGAAGAAGAAGAAGAAGAAGAAGAAGAAGAAGAAGAAGAAGAAGAAGAAGAAGAAGAAGAAGAAGAAGAACCAAAGAAGAAGAAGAAGAAGAAGAAGAAGAAGAAGAAGAAGAAGAAGAAGAAGAAGAAGAAGAAGAAGAAGAAGAAGAAGAAGAAGAAGAAGAAGAAGAAGAAGAAAGAAGAAGAAGAAGAAGAAGAAGAAGAAGACAGAAGAAGAAGAAGAGAAGAAGAAGAAGAAGAAGAAGAAGACAAAAGAAGAAAAGAAGAAAAAGAAGAAAGAACAAGAAGAAAGAAGAAGAAGAAGAAGAAGAAGAAGAAGAAGAAGAAGAAGAAGAAGAAGAAGAAGAAGAAGAAGAAGAAGAAGAAGAAGAAGAAGAAGAAGAAGAAGAAGAAGAAGAAGAAGAAGAAGAAGAAGAAGAAGAAGAAGAAGAAGAAGAAGAAGAAGAAGAAGAAGAAGAAGAAGAAGAAGAAGAAGAAGAAGAAGAAGAAGAAGAAGAAGAAGAAGAAGAAGAAGAAGAAGATGAAGAAGAAATGTGATATTTTGACGTTGTAATGTCCTTAACAATGATATTTACCTTTTGTAGGTTTTAGTATGCGCTGAAATGTGATCTTTTGAAGTTATAAGGTGCAACGTGATATTTACCTTATGTAGTCATAATGTTCAAGCATGTGATATTTCGCTGTGGCATACAAGGTTCACGGTTGTGATATTTTAAAAAAATATTTGGAGTTTGGAGGTATGTGATATTTCGCTGTGGCATACAAGGTTCACAGTTGTGATATTTACCTAATGTAGTTGGAGTTGCAGGTATGTGATATCTCGCTGTGGCATACAAGGTTCACAGTTGTGATATTTACCTAATGAAGTTGGAGTTTGCAGGTATGTGATATTTCGCTGTGGCATACAAGGTTCACAGATGTGATATTTACCTAATGTAATTGGAGTTTGCAGGTATGTGATATTTTGCACCGGGGTCAAAGTCATTTTCTGAGCGAGGCACTGGAGCTCTAATTCCTTGGAACTGCAGTCTGAAAAAAAAAGGCATATATTTAGTGAGAAATATGCAGGACATTTCACACATCTTGGCGGTGTGGTGTCCCTACTGGGAGGGACAGAGGAAGACATACAGTCACGCCTAAACAAAGCTAGAGCTGCTTTTGGAACGATGATTCAAATTTGGAAATCTAACAGTTACTGCAGAGGAATGAAACTCCGACTCTACAACAGCATCATTTCTTCTTATTCTATCAGAATGCTACAGAATTACTAAATAGGATGCCCAGAAGCTGTTCACCTTCACCACAAATGTCTACGTAGAATTATCAAAATTTTCAGGTCAGATACAATCTCAGACGCTAAACTGCTTCCCGTCACAAATCAAGAAATTCCAGACAGTATGATAACCAAGAAAAGATGGAAATGGCTTGGTCACGTTATGAGAATGAAGCCTGATATAACTGCCAAAACAGCTTTCACACGGATACCAGAGGGAAAGAGAAAAAGGGGCGTCCAAAACATTGAGACGAAGGATGGAAAGTGACCTGAGTGCGGCATCTCTGACATTGAAAACTGCACTGAAGATTGCGCAGGACAGGAAAGCATGGGAAGTCCTCTCTGAAGCCTCATGTGCCACTAGGCATAACGAGAACTGACTGACTGGCTGACTGATGGGGGACATAAGTATCGTCACATAGGACCGATTTATAAAGAAGAAATACAGACACTTGTAATCTCGTTTAGTGCCGATCTGTCTTCCAGAAGAAAAGAAAAAGTTATGAGTAAGTTTATCTTCACAGCACTCCGGACACATCCATAGGCGCTCAGATTCTCCTCTCAACATATTCATCAGCATCGCGCGATTAGTAGTGCCAGTACTATGTTGGTAAACAAGACTTCGCGTTCGTCCGTTGTGCTTTTCATGCTTGGCTCCATCTTCGGTAAGGGAAGGATTATCAAAACCAAGTGCTGCTTTTCGGATTAGATGTAAGTGAGAGCGTTTAACAACTGCATAATCCTCGAGTACTAGCGATTTGTGAGAGAACTAAAGAAAAGATGTTGGCGGTGGATAGGACCCACGTTAAGAAAATAATAATAATTTAACCAGAATGTCTTTGCACTGGAACGCAAAGGGGTATTTTAAAAATGAAGAAAAAAAAAAAAAAAAACACACACACACATGGAAATGGGAGCTAGAGAATGAAGTTACACAGGTAGAGACAAGGGCAGAGTTGCATGCAACAGCAAAAAATAAAACGACCTGGCGTGAGTGTGTTAAGGACCTATACTCCATTAGGAGCTAGAAATAAAGAAGAAGAAGAAGTCCTGCGATTCAATTTCCGGGAAGGAAGTTATCTTCGGAAAGTAGCCTGAGAATGGCACCGTGGAAGATACATGTTCGTCCAATTCCCCCAAAAAAAGCAGCGTTTTCACTGTGGGTAATTTTTATTTTATAGACGGCCGAAAATATTTTGTAATGACAACTAATATCTGGAATCATCGATCTTCAAGAAATAACAACAGAGTTTTTCTTGACTTCAGCTGCTAATGCTAGCTAGGTAATAAATTGTTTAACATTGTTCTCTCTCTACAAATCAATATTGGTTTTCACAATAGGAAGTTATTAAAGTATAAAATTGTTTATGGAAACGAAACGTTTATTAGGATTCATGGAATCAGTTTATCGATTATTACATTTAATAGTTTCGAATAAGTTACTAACCGTCGTCACAACATTAGGGACGTTCCGATAAGCGCTGTGTCCACATCTTCAGCAGCCATCCGAGAGTTCTAATTATGTCTTGCTTTTCTCTGCGTGTTGACTATGAGCCCTTGTCACTCCCACATCACTACTTTCTCCAGACAATAGAAATAACTTTCTTTTTTTCCCATTGTACACTTGGTCGCGTAGAGCAATGACCACATATATCTAGTCGTCCATTAGTACACCACAGAGTTGGGAAAAACAAGCCAAATTAGTCAAAAAACCATTATCATCATGTAGCAGGTCCTTAGCAGAACCTCGCTCTCATCTGGGTCTGTCAGAAAGTATCTCCATCCCTCACCAGCTCTCCCTCCTCGACTACTTTCATATTCAGGAAGTCACTTATATCCTGCGCCCATCTTCGTGTTGGTCGGCCCCTGCCCCTCCTTCCTGGTACCATGTCTTCTGCTATTATTTTCTCTTGGTAATCTTAGTTTCAGCTTCATAGCAAACGAGTTCCCCCATAGTTGATCCGCTCCTGTGCCAACGAAAAACAACAGAATGTTTATCACAGTCCCTTTTGGAAAGATTGACAGACTACTGTCTCAGCATATGCACTAGCATACACACGCATTAAAAGCATACGGTAGCCATCGGAAGTGCTAATACAAACAGTTTGACATTAGAAGTGCTGTTCATCATCGACAGTAGCAGAAGTTACCAACAGATCAGCAGTTGCACACGTGATCAATATTAATCACATAAGGGCACCACCAATATCACGCGACAGGCCACGCGTCATTTTCTGAATCTACATTTCACAACGCAACGTTGGTCGCAGTCGAAAAACATTCCAAATGAAATCCGCAGCTCGCAGGGTCGCGCCATGCACTCAGCTCAGTAACTGGCGTGACGAAACTGTATCCTTTCAGTCTACAAATGGATCAAAAATGCAACGGCCACCGTCTGGCAGAAGCAAAAACATTTGCTTCGACGCGAAACAGTGACCACAGGCGTCCATTTTGAACGGAAGTCATTTTCTCTATTCCGCCATGGCGCTTGATATGACCAAAATATTTCAGTTTCTGAGACAAGATGCTGTTTAAACGCGAACTTTCCTTGATGTTCAGATTTTATGAAAATATCAGTATTTATTCTCTTCTTTTTCCATGGTGTTCTGAGAATCTGTCTATATCATTTCAGCATTTTTTTTAAAGTTCCATTAAAAGCTCGCCTGATTTCTTTCGTGTAATTTCTGTATGCATGGCTGTTTGTTTCTGTCCCGGTTTGTTTTGAAATTTGTTCTTTCTTTTATCAGCTTGAATGTTTTTTCTGTAATGTAATTCAGCAAACCATTCAAGTAAATGTACATTTGTCTTCTTCTTGATTTGTTTTCCCCCTTCGTTTTCACCAATGGCAAACAAAATATCGGGTACAGTCTGATGTCGTCTACACCACAGTCACAGAGTGTTGATGGTCGCCTGTAAAATCACGGTCGAGTAATAATACTTGAGTGCCAGACACAATATTTGATTGCCAGATGCAACACTTGAAGCACTGCAACAATATTTGACAGAGATAAACAATTCTTGAAAATCTAGCTTTTATAATTGACAAACACAGACAATACTTAACAAAGAACCCGAGTACTGTGACAAAAACACACGTTAAAAGGTTTATTATTAACAAACAAAATGAGGATAGACAGACATACAGTACAGCAGACAGAGAGACCATCATTTCTAATTACCTCAGTTCCCACCATTTCCGGTTGTAATTTTCGGGGGTTATAGCGCCCTGCATGACGCCCCATCTCCACGTATCCACTAAGATTCCAAATGGAAGAAAGGCAATCTTTTCCAAAGCCATGTGTAGAAGACTGTTTATTGTGGCTTCTGTTTGCGAGATCAAACAGAATAAATGATTTTAGAGAAACTTCTTTAACACAAGCTTACTTAGGAAGAAAGTTAGTTGTGTATCCTTTGCAGGACGTTGCAGAACCAACCCCAGCTTGGGAATGTCCGCCGTGGGTTTCAAGACATAACTGCACACGCCTCTTCATACTGTCAAATACGTTCTGCAACGGGAAGGTTGTAATTTTCTGAATGGTAATTCTGACTGCTTCCATTGATAAAACTTATCTGCTTTGAGTGCAAAGATTTTTTTTCCAGCTGACTACGGACATTCATTGCATGTTGCTTCGCGACTGATTGTGAAGTACATTTGTTTGTGATATTATATATTTCGTTTTCTCTCATTTGTTCTACATACAAGGTGTAGTGGAACTTTACAAACACCCTCTATTTAGTTACGATTCAACCATTGCCATTACTGTTTGCATTCTCTCCTTTTGCGATGTCGGCAAGGATTGGGGGGCGGGGGGGGGGGGGGATCTTGAAGCATGAGAATCTTTGGCGGCATGATTAGTGCTGTCACCTCATATCGTGCAAATGAGGAGTTTTTTTTTTTTTTTTTTTTTTTTTTTTTTTTCAATAAGGCACACTGCTTATGTGTAAAGTAAAGTAATGCACCCTTTCCTACGCTTTGGAGCGTTTTGGGCATAAAGTGCTAGACCAGTATTTTATAATTCAATTGACACTCGGTGGCCAATGTTGTCAACGTTGCACCGGTCGCTTTTACTTTCCAGGATTTTATCTGGTGCCAAAATTTAAGAGTTGGTTGACCTGGGAGTCGAGGTCATATCTGACACAGATTCAGCTCAAAGAAGACGTGCATCTTTTTCTTCTTCTTCATAGAGGCAACCCACCTGATGGTCTGAGCATACGAAACAGAAGAAGAAGAAGAAAAAGAAGTGCATCTAATTAATTGTGTCGTTCTTTGGGCGGCTCACCACCACTGGGCTAGGTCTGGCACTCAGCTCTCTCCTGTGCTCCAAGCAGCTATCAGCATGCGACAGCAGCCACCCCCAGGGCAACATGTTTGTCGGGCTGGCTAAACCAGGAGAGGGTAGCCGACCTGGTTCTAAACCATTCGGTGATTGGGACATGCCTACCCTGCATGCAAAGACTGGACTCGGCGGATTGTGCGGATGAAACCTCTTATGATTAAACTGACAAGAAGGTGATTACCAACAGGCTCTGAGGAGAGCTTTGCGTAAGGTAGGGCACTTAGGAGGCCTTGGTCATCCATTGCACCTAGGTCCATTTCCAGTCGCCTTGACCTTGTCCTGCCATTGGATCAAGGTGTACATAGGGGAAACAGTGAGGTCAATGAACTGCGCAACTCTTTCTCACTTAAATCCAAGTCCCTGCACAAGTCACTTGCCTCCACTTACTACTCTGGACAAAAAGTGGTCTTCCTCACTCCTGACTGACGAACAACACATCCAATTCAAACAGAACCATCATATTGCTAGATACAAGACTTACTCTGTCGTAAAATCCGCAGCGACTCCCGGGACAAGCAGTTCTCATCACTCTCCACGAAGCCAAGCGCTTTCAGATGGGTCGCAGACATCACGGAAAGGCCTATGGTATCACCAACAGCCTCCTGGAAGGCGGCATTGGCGCCTTCTCGGAAGATCGTCGGTTGGTCTGCGTAAGTCATGAAGTATTCGATGTGGCCCATTTCATGGTGTACGGTTTTGAAGTTAGCGTAGGTCACATCGGAGCACATTTTGATTCTGCAGAAAGTCGTATACTACGATATAAAGATGTCTGCAAGCGGGACATGAATGATTACATGATCAGATGGACTCTGTTTGAATAATATGCCAAGGACAGGTTTTAGGTGTGGGTGGGGGGGGGGGGGGGGGAAGAGACATCAGAAGGGAATGAGGATAAAAGAGGAAATGACTGTAGAGAAGATGAGTACTGAGCGTCTGAGAAGAAAAGGACCTCATAGGACCTAATGTAGTTAATGTTGACTAATGACACTAATGTTGACAACAATGTTCCTGAAATCCTATGCTATATTTGTGGAAGCCTTTTTTCAACGCAGGCGGGTCTTCCTAGTCACACTCGCCATCGCCATAGGCTATGACCCTATGCCTCCTCATATCGCAATATAGCACTATGGTCTGGAAAGATGCAAAGGTGCCAGTCATGTAACTGCATACTATGAAAGAAAAGGACAATTTTCCAAGCCATGTGTCGTATTGGGCATACAAAGTTGGACCTTTCTATGTTACAGACCAATCGGCACTTGGTGGGTGATGAGGTCAACCTCACGTCACCCGCCTTTATTTCCCAGGACTTTACCCGGTACTCATTTAACGCTGGGCCATACGGCCTGGGAATCAACGCCAACAAAAATCGACTCCGTTAGGATTTGAATCCGCGACTCTCATATCCATATGTGAGCCTCTAGCCGCTTCACCACGGCGATTCCCACGCTGTAGGAAGTTGAATACCAGTCGTGTTTTTTTTTTTTTTTTTTTTGTTTTTTTTTCAACAGAATAATGCAAGAAGATACATATGTAATTATTTTGTGTGTGCATATTATGGAAACATTACACATTTTTTAGAAGAGCCCTACGACTATTTTTTTTTAACTCATAAAAGACGAAAAAAATTAATGAGCAAAGTAAGCGTGCGTCCTAATGTGGGACTCAGTTTTGTTGTTCATTGTGAGCCACTGTCGTGTAGTGGTTAGACAGTCGCCTTATGAAAGAAAGTCTTGAGTTCAAATCTGCATGCAGTCTGATCTTTATGTCTTTTTCTAAAAAAGACCTTGACTCTCACGTTAACCCAGCCTATAATAGGTACTAGGTAAACTCTTAGGAGGTAAACGCGACCAGTGCAATGCTTACCACAGCACCTGTTGAGGTCTGTTAAAATAATATATGTTCAGGAATATCTTCCCGGTGCACCAGGGGCGTGGAAATGGTCATTTTCTAAAAAAAGACCTTGACTCTCACGTTAACCCAGCCTATAATAGGTACTAGGTAAACTCTTAGGAGGTAAACGCGACCAGTGCAATGCTTACCACAGCACCTGTTGAGGTCTGTTAAAATGATATATGTTCAGGAATATATTCCCGGTGCACCAGGGGCGTGGAAATAGTCATTTAAATTGATTAATTTTTTTTCAACAACATCCTTAAGTTAGTTGCCGATCTTTTACATGACGTTGCAGAATCAACGCCAGCATATTTTAATCGTTGTTGTTTTTTTCTAAGCACATTCTACGTTCAGTAGTTTGCCATTGTTAAGTGAACAGTCAGCTATCGGGACCATTGTCGAAACCAACGCAAGACAAATCTTCAACAGGTGGGATCGAACCCGGCTCTCCGGCATTACGAAGCGCGTTTGCATCGCCTTAGCTACAGACGCAGACAACAACAACACTGAACGTTAACATTTTACTAAAGAGTATAAAAACCTCTCAATTACCTATAATCCCCAGGATAAAACATGTCAAATGATGAAGCTTGACATAAAACATTGTCCCCTTTCGGCTTCTCCAGCATGGACTTCTTCCAGAACGTTGGCGTCATGCGGTGGAACCCTATGGACTTGTAAAATCTTTCGGCCATGTTGAACATTCCTCGGACGTCCACATGGGTCTTCAGCCGAGCTTCGATCTGGTCTTCTCTGCTGACTTCTGGGAACGGGATGACGATGTCTATGATGTTAGACCAATGCTGTGCCCACATGTTGCCTTTGAGAGAAAGAAAAATATTTAAAATGTAAAGAAACTGTTATAACTTGACAAAAGTCTCTTTGAGACAGTGATAAACGCTACAAGAAAGATGAGATAAGATGAAAAGTTTTGGAATGTTGAATTAGGAATCAACATCATGCACATCACTCGGGACACCGCCCGTAAGCGCTCCGTCCCCATCTTCAGCAGCAAGCGAAGAGATAAAATTCGGATGGGTACCAGTAACTGTATGATTGTTTATCCGTCTCGCCTTTCCCCTGAATGTCGAGCGTCGGTCAGATCCCCAACTTCTCGCAGTGCCATTCTCCTCATACCGTAATGATTTATCTGTTCATCGGTACTGTTCACTTCGCTTCCAAAAGGCCCTCACAACATCCAGATTATCATACATCAGTTCACCACCAAGTTGTGCAGAACCGGCCAGTCTATCTGCCTGCTCATTTCCTAACACAATGGAATCACCTGCAGAAAAAAAATCCAAAGGATTCTGAATACCCGGTACCTTTGAAGTGATGCTTGCCAACCTGCACGGAGCAGGCCTGTTTCCACCTTTCTAAACATGTTCTGTGAGTCAGTTTGGAATCGGCATTGTAGCATTCGGGACATTTAATAAAGTGCTATGTGGTATTTCCAATGTTCAGAAGCAAACGTCTGATGGCATCATTAAAAAGTCTGAATGTGTGTCCGTCTCGCCTGTCTCCTGAGTATTGAGCGTCGACTAAATTCCCCTGCCGAACCTTATCTTGATATCATGATGATCTATTTGTGCCTCTGCACTGTTCAGCGTCGCTCCTAAAGGGCCTTTATAACATCTAGCTTGACCTGAGTCCATTTATCATCAAGGGGTGCAGAGCCAGCCAGTGTATCTGCCTGTTAGTTTCCAGCACTTCCATTCCGTGGAGAAAATATCAGAAACTACAAGAGACCTCTGAAGTGATGCTTTTCCCAGTCTGCACGGAGCATACATGTCTCCATTTTTCTCAACAAAACTCGGGGAGTACACTATAAAATGCCTAAACCATCAAAGATCAGTTCTCTTTATTCCCAGTGGCACTAGAGGCTTCAGAGAGGACTGTCCATGCTTTCCTGTCCTGTGCAAACTTCAGTGCAGTTTTCTATGTCAGAGAGAGGCCGCAATCATGTCACTTTCCATCGTTCGTCTACATGTTGTTTTTAGGCGCCCCTTCTTTCTCCTTCCCTCTAGTATCCATGTGAGAGCTGTTTTGGCAGGTATATCAGGATACATTCTCATAGCGTGGCCAAGCTATTTCCATCTTCTCTTGGTTATCATACTGCCTAGAGTTTCTTGGTTTGTGACTTGAATAAATTTTTATAAAATGCCTCAGCAGAGTCCTTAAGTAGTCGCTTTTCAAGACGTGCTTGTTAGGGTACCTGTGTTCTGATCCTCCCTCCTACAGTCTTATAGGGCCCTGGAACTGACAAGAGAGTAGAGCAGCCAACCTAACGACCCGGAGCGCAGCGCTAGGTCAGCCAGATACGAAAACAGTCAATCGACAAGAAACAACAACGAACACCGAGCGACAAAATCATGAAATAAAAATTCAAAACTAGACGAGAAAAAGACAAGAAACGTCAACACGAATATAGCGGACACTGAAAAGGACATCAGTGTCTTCTGTTCCTTAGCTGAAAGTGGTCGCAGATAAATAAATGATTGACTGACAAAAGAAAATTAAGGACATACCCAACAGATGAGCTGGAATGGAACCATCATCTCCAACAATGTTCCTGCCATAGTACTCCGTCAGCTTCCTGCGAACGTAAGCGTGTAGCTGCAGGTACAAGGGTCGGACGCTAGTCCACAGCTTCTGGAGCATTCTGTCCAGTTCTGGAGTATTGTAGAACAGATCTTGCTTCCAAAACTGGCTGTAGTCGGAAAATCCTTTCAAACAAAGTAAAATTATCGCCAACATTTTCAAGTTTGAAACATTCGTTCAGTATTTGTACTTTTAATTTCTTAATTACAGTAAAACTGCCATTAACCGCCAGCTTCTGTTATCCGTCATCGTTTAAAAAAAAAGTAACAATACGTTTTATTAATATCCTACCCCAAAGAGGGGAAAACCATAGGTCACGGGACATTCTAATATTTTAGGGGGGGGGTGTTGTAGATAGGCTGCATGCAATCGTTGGACCTAGTCTGCACTCTCTCGTGCGACGTAGGTGGGTTGGGTTTAAGGCCAGTTCTAGATGTTTAAAAGCATCAGAAAGCTGGGAAACACAGTTTTATCTCCCTCTAAAATGTTGCACTGTCCTGTGACGCCATCGGGTGGGGTGGGGGGTGGGGGGAACTATAACACACACACTAACTAACAGAACACACACACAAAATTCTGCAGAACGACGATTAATTAAGGATTTGCTGATACCGGGTGCGTTGGGCCGAAATACGGATATCACAGCCTAGCTGTAAACAGCTTCACAACTTGTCTTCTGGCCTCTTAAGGACAAATACGTTATAAAGGTTTTTGGCACAGCTAAGAAAAAACTACTCCATGCTTTTAAGCTGAAATGCTGTAGAAATATTTTAAGAAAGCCTGGTAAAAAGAAGAATAGAAATACTTAACATCCTAAAATTAAGAATATTTTATGTAACATGTCTTTCTCAATTGAGACGAAAAACAGAATTCTTGAAAGATATAAAAATCACGTATTGAACTATGGAAGTGAATCGTGGAAAGTTGGTAGATTGGTGAAAAACATTTTGGAAGCTATAGAGATGTGGTTTTATAGATGGAGGATGAGAATACCCTGGACAGATAAAACGTGTGATGAAGATGTTTGCAAAGAAACTGACTCATGATGAGAACTGATTGCCCACATCAGAAAGAGACATGTCTACATTCTTTGGTCATATCACGAGAAGGAGAAAACTGGAGTACATCGTGACAGTTGGAGAGAATTGATGCTGGACAGTTAGACATCATGGCGTGGAAGATCATCTGTGTCAGGGTTGACTGAGAGTACACGAGGCAGAAGGTTGTGCATAGACACGACTACCAATGCACACGGTGTGGAAGATCATCTGTGTCAGAGTTGGCTGAGAGTACACGAGGCAGAAGGTTGTGCATAGACACGACTACCAATGCACACGGCGTGGAAGATCATCTGTGTCAGGGTTGACTGAGAGTACACGAGACAGAAGGTTGTGCATAGACACGACTACCAATGCACACGGCATAGACTTTAAGAAGAAAGAAAGGAAGTGAGCATCAAGGAAGACTTGCTGGTAAACAGCATCTTGCCTCTGAAGCTGACATATTTTGGTCATCTCAAGCGCCACAGCGGATTGGAACAAATAGTAGCAGCAGGTACGGTACCAGAAAGGAGGGGCAGGGACGGACTAGCACGAAGATGGGTATTTGATGTAAGTAACTCCTTGGGAATGAAAGTGCAGATAGCTGTCGCGGAATCGCGTTTCTTTCAGGCAGAACGTGATGAGAGCGGCGTTCTGCAAAGTACCTACTTTATGATGATGATGATGATGATACAATAGCAATACAGAGAGAAGAGCTAGCATAGAGACAAGACGCTCGCTTTCAGACACCAAAGTCTTGAGTTTAAATCTTCACCACTCACCTGAAAAGATTCCTTTTCCACGCATTTAGGCTATTGGGCATACAGCCCTAGACTTATATTTTATAGAGCAATCAGCACCCTACGGGGGATAAGATCAACATTAGGCCACCTTTACTTCCCAGGACTTTACAAGTTATCTATTTTAACGTTGGATTGACCTGGCAGCTAATATCATATTTCAAACAAGTCCTGCTCTGTCATGACTTGAACCCACGACATTAGGATTTGTAGGCAAGCATCTAGCTACTACATCACGAAACCTCTCAAGGGAAATGTGAGATGGATATATAATCAGATTGTAACTGGTATCATCAATTCAGACAAGACAAGCCAGGAAACACACTCAAGCAAATCACCAGAGAGATGCTGCCTCAGTCTCCTGTCCCAACTGTTGAAAAACTTTCAGTGCTAGAATTGGCCTTATCAGCCATCTGCGCACTCACAAAACCTAACCCAGCTGCCAGTGGATGAAGGGACTGGTCATCATCATTATCAGTAATGGACGAACAAAAACTAGTATCCCCAGAATAAGAACTCTGCCCTTGCTGCTGAAGATACAGACGGACCGGTTATGGGAATGTCCTGATTGTTGTGAGGTCGATTCCTATTTCAATATTCAACATTCTTTGCTCTCGGACATTTCCCTAACTTCCTGCAGACCGCTTCCCCTCCCCGATCTATTTCCAGTTCACTCTACAGTAGTTCGTTTGGAATACGACCATCCATTATGAGGAAGAGATGTCCCAGTCAAGTTAAGCGTCTCTGTACTGAAGGGGTTAAGTAAATGCAATAAAGACGAAATTTACCATTTTCAACAGCGCCAATGTTGAGCAAGCTGATAAATTCAACGTAATGTTTCTTCATGGAGGGCCCAACTCCGTTCCTCCACTGAAGCCACACTTCCTTCAGGAGTTCTGGGTCACGTGAGTTGGACATTATATGCGTCACTTCCGGTTCCAATGCCAAACAGGTGCCATTTGTCAAACACGCCTGTCCAGTCCCGTAACTACCTTCCATTATCTGTTGTAGCTGAGATCTGCGTCTTGATATAAAAAAGATTAAACGTAATATGTAACAAGATTATGCACAATGATTGACTATACTAAATTAAAACAATTGATTGTAATTACTAGCTGATTGACTATACTAAAATAAAACATTCACTGCACTTGATTGTCGATTTATTATTATATATTAAAGAACTAACACGCTTGCTGGTTGATTTACTATATTATATTTAAAAAGTGACTACTTAAAAGTGGACTGACCATAATATATTCAAATAATTACTGTACATACTGGTTGATTGATTATACCAAATTAAAACATTGGCGGCAGGTTGATCGACTACCAAATTGGAGGCTGCGTGGTCTCGAAGCATGGTGTCCATTTCGAGTGCTTGGGGTTTAATCCCCGGTAAGGGCTGGGATTTTTTCACTTGGACTTAGACCTCTAGTAATTTCCCCCTTCTTTGGGTAGTGAAATCGGACCCCCGTGTGCATTTTTGCGCACGTAAAAAATCCCTTGGAAATCGAAAATAGAGTTAAAAATCTACACAAAGTATTTCAGGATCCTCGCCGGTGCTATAGAGCCTGTGAGCTGTGATGAGCTTCGTCAGACTCAGACTTGAGTTAGAAGAAGAACGTACTTAATAAAGTACTTGTTAACTGACTTTACTAAACTGAAACATTGGCTGCACTTAATAATTAAATCTTCTTCTTATTCTGCCTTTCTATTCCCCAATGGAGCATAGGCCCTCAACCAACTCACGCCAAGTCGTTCTATCCTTCGCCATTGCATGGAGCTCTCCCCATGTCCTCCCCATCTTTCAAACTTCATTTTCCAGCTCTCTTTTTCACGTTTTTTTTTTTTTTTTTGGTGGCCTTCCAGTATTCGCAGTCTAAATATTTATTGACTATACTAAATTGAAACATTGGCCGCACATAATAGTTAATAGACTATACTTAATTTAAACATTTGCTGAGTTTATAAATTGACTGAACAAACTATATTAAAATATAGACCGTATTTACTGGTCTATTGGCTAAACTGAATTAAAAACAATGACTGCACTTACTGAATGATCTATTAAACTAAATTAAAACATTGGCTGCACTTGCTGATTGATTGACTATACTATACGACAGGGTAATAGGGCCACACACACAGTATGCAGACTCACTGACTGACTCCGGCATCACTGGAGATCGCAGACAATTTGAACAAGGAAATTTGCTACTCAAATCTTCTGGCAGAACATCTATGTTGAACCGCCTTGCTTCTTTCATTTGTCGAAGCCTCCAGATTTCGTATCGTGTGGCCACGTTCGTGAACTGTCAACATAAATTGTGCAAGTATTTAATTTCCCTCGGTTTTACCTTTCTATTTTACATTGCGTCACATTCCTGTCTTTCGTAATGAGGCTGACAGACTGTAACCGATATGTTGTATTCGCTGGCGCCGAAACAAAGGAAACATTAGAGAACGAACGAACGTACGAACAAACATTATTTTCTAAAGGTTAAGAATAAGGCACGCAGGCTTGTCTAACATTCTACTTTTCTAGTATCTGTCATTTCAGACACCATTAGATTTATACATTAAGTAATATTAAACAAACCAGCGTCTATCGCTTAGGCGTTGCGAGTCCGACTGGTAATTCCAACGTACCGCGATCGAAACCCACTGCTGGCTTTGTGGATTTTTATAATGGTATGGGGCGTCGCAGGTCAACCCAGTCTAAAATTGGGTACCAGGATGGCTATCCTGGGGAAGTAAAGATGGGTGGCGTAATGCAGACCACATTATCCACCCACCTAGTGCAGATTGGTCTTTAAAAATATGGGATGCTCTTCCCTGATGCCCGATGCGCCTAAGGCTTGAAAAGTGATCTTTACTTTTATCTTTTAATAGTAAACATTATCAATATCAACACCATATTCAGTATGAGCACATTTCTAACAACAGTAAAATGTAGTAGTTGTAATAAGCTCATATATTTTCTAGGGGTGGACATGAGTGCGGAGACGGCCTCGGTAGAGCTTATGTGCGCACAAATAATATTAATAACAATAATAATTATTTTTACAAAGGGAAATAACAAGATGGAGAAAGCTAGGAGGCCAGGAAGAAACACGGAAAAGAACCTGGATTCCATCCATGATATTGAATTGACTGCACACAGTAGAACGGAATGGATGAAATAGAAGACTGTCTGTCCTATGTGACATATAATCGCACAAGAGGACAGTGATAAAAAAAATAATATTAATTACTATTATTATCATTAATATTGTTTTGTGCTAGGAGGATAATAAATAAAACAATATCTTTTTTTTTTTTTTTTTAGCGTTCACCAGCCGTAGACTAAGGCGGGTAGTTCTTGTTGTTTATCCGCTTTTGGACTGCAGTTCTGTTTCATAGCCTGTGTGTTGGGTGTGCATCTGTTTTACAAATCTGACTCATTTGCATGCAGACGGCTGATTCCTTGCCTCTCTGATAGATGCACTCCGCATCGAAGAAAGCTTCCAATTATTTGACTCTTACTGCTTTTGGGTAGGCAGTGTGTCTGTTCTTGTTTTCCCCTATAATAGGGCCCTAGAAAAAAATATATTTTGAATAATTTGAAGGCATTAACAAATATCTCGTTTTCTTCTTCTTTGTTTATCGGCTGTAAGCTTAGACGGAAAGTCCTGGTTGTTCGTCCATCTGGACTTTGGCTTTGTGCCAGGGCCTGAGATTTGCGTGTACATCCGTTTTACTGGCATATCAGTGTGCAGTTTGTTGTTCTTTGCTGTTCGGGCAGAAGCACTCCATCTTCGAAGGAAGCTACACAGTTAGTTGACTCCTACGACATGCTTGTTTGGGAGGTAATGGGTCTGTTCTGGTTTCTCCACGACAATGTGACCCCAGTACCCACATAGGGACGTTAACTTATATTTAAAAACAGAACTATATTACACACTTGTGGAGCTCCCTAATCTATTGCTAATGTTCAGAGCACATAGGGTTTAGTTCAGGTCCGACCTGAAAACAATTATTGGAGGTAGAAGGCTCAATGTACCTGAGGCTCCACCCCCCCTCCCCCCTTCCTCTTCCCACCGGCTCAGGCGCCCTTTTCCTTTTGTCAGACAAGAAGGCGGGAAACATTTGTGCGATATTGTCCAGTCTCCGAACAAATGACTGAAGAAAGGATGGCAGCTGGGCGTCTGATAAAACGCTGACTAGATACATCTGATGGGACCAACGGTCCTGAAATCCCAGGTTATAACTGTGGAAAACTGTTCTTAACGCCGGTGGATCTTGCTAGTCACACTCGCCATCACCATGGGCTGTGCGCCCCATGCCTCCATTTAGCACAATATAACTCTTTCGTCAGGAAAAACAGATAGGTTTCGAGAACAATAGCAACAACCTGCAATTATATTTCAAAACTAAAAGAAATAATAATTTCAGCTAAACATACTAGGATTAAGTATTAATAATACGGTATCTGTTACATATAATGGTTTGTATAACAGTTCTTTAAAAAAGTTTTTTTTTTTGCAAACACAAGCCCATATTCACCTCGTCTTTGTTGTGGTCGGTGATGTTGGTTTTGTAATTCCACTCTGCGGTGGCCAGTCCGTGCTTCCATTGGCGGAGTTCGTTGTTGATTTCATTTAAAAATGCTGCCGAATGAGACTTACTGGAGTAAGCATCTTCTGGTGAACGGATGGAGTGGTCAGCTGTGAACGATAGGTTATAGTTCTTGATTTCCGGTTAAGGTTAGAACAAAAACCATGCTTTGGTCAATCTATTGCTTTGTATATTCTCTGCATTGCGAATTATAGATAGGAAAAAGGTGTGTGTGTGCGGGGGGGGGGGGGGGGGGGGTCGACTTCTACTACGATAAAGAGATGGGCGCAAGCGAGACATGAATGATACGGGTATGGAGGTAGATTGGCGTGAACAGAATGGACCGTGTTGCGTAGAAGGGAAAATCACGAAGAGGTAGAGTGTAAACGTATTGCAGACAGGCTGATAGCTGAGTGTCTGAAAAGGAGCACATCACGCGCGCCACAACAGAGAAAACAATAGGGTGGGGGGAAGCGGGGGATTAGCACCCCTTCCCCCTCCCCCAGAGGCAAAAAACTGTGTGTCTGTGTGTGTGTGTGTTGAGAGAAAGAGCCTAGGTCTCCTCCTCCAGTTTCACCCACTAACCTACGCTGTTATCACCACCTGGGCGGGCACAAACACACACACATACACACACATATACATATAGACATTTAAATTGTTAACTGCTGAGTGTGACCACAATTGTTCTAAACAAATAATTCAATAAGGATAGAGAAGGCGGAGATTGGGGAGGCTAAGTTTTCTGAGTACCCCTAAACCAAGAAATTAAGATCGGTTGGTCGGGTGGGGAGGGGCTCTATATACCTAACACCCCCTCCCCCCTCCTGCCAGGTTCAGGCGCCGATGAACGCATTTACGACCCATAATGGCGGCAATGTTCCTGAAATCCCATGCTCCAATTGTAGAAGATTTTATTTAACGTAAGCAGATCTTGCTACTCACGCCAGGTTCGTCATCGTCATGGGCTGTCATATCAACCCCCACCCCCCCCCCCCCCACACACCCCACCCCAACCTTGTGGCAAGGGTCGTGTGGTGAAAGGCTACGATATGAACCACCAGCAAGGATTACTGATGCTATCATGGATTGGTGACTCTCCTTTCAAACAATAATCTCCCTAAATTTCTCTTCCTGCCCGCCCTTCTATGAACCGTGTCACCATTTTCATCAAAATAAAGTTAATACACAGTTAGGATCATGTAACGTCAATCTTTCCATGCCACGCCTATATACACACCAGGTCATTTCTGATTGGTCGGTCCTAAGCCCCGTGACCCTCGCACAAGGTCAGAGGGGTGTTCTTAAATGCGGTTGATACCGCATGTTGTATACTTCAGCACGCCAGTGCTTTAAACACTCCAAAAACATGGAGCATCTGACCCTAACACTCCCTCCCTCCCAAGAGAGTACTTAACCTATGTCACAGGTGTTCTCTTTCTTGGAATGAAAACGTAAATTCAAGACAAAATAGAATGCAAACAGAGCCGGACACACCCGTAACCTTCAGGTAAGTTTACAAACCCAACATACTTGTGAATGAAAAGTGACCGACTCTAGTATTTGGGGCTAACCCACTGTTTATATATTACTGCTTATATATATTTTGAAAATCGTTTATTTTCTCCCCCCTCCCCCCTTTTCCCCAAATGTGATCACTATTTGCCATTACACCTACACTGTATTTTGTCAAGGAAAATAAACTTTATAAACTGAGATCATTATACCACGGAACAGGTTAATTTAGCTTCCATTATTGTGGAAAACTTGCCTTGGACCTCGCATGATTTGAAAGTCAATAGCAGATTCCGAATGGATTATTTTAAGACGCCACTGGGGGACGTCGGCGTTTTTAAACAAATGACTGAATGACAAGCTGATAAATTAATTGATTGATGGATGGATCCGTTAATTGACCTCCTGATTTATTATTGACTAACTGACTGATTACATAAATTGATGGTTGGATTGATTCTTCTTATTCTTCTTCTTCCCTCTTCATCTTAAACCTTGGCGCAGTGTCGGGGGGGGGGGGGGGTGGTGTTTCGAGGTTGGGGTGGGGGGGGGGGGGGGGATTGTAACATTCGTTGATGAGCTATGACTGCTGTTCATTTCTGTAAGGCTGTTTTTAATGCCATCACTAAATTTTCCGAGGTGTTCCGCTCGCTCTAAACCAGTTGTAACGTTTTAGTGTGGCTCACTGTGGCAGATAGTACCATGGCGTTCTTGTTAGGTGCCATGGCGTTCTTGTTAGGTGTCCAAACCACTTCATTTGTTGTTATTTGATGACCTGTAAGACTGGCTTTATTCCTAGCATTCGTCTGATTTTTGTTATTTTGTATTCTGTCTTCCCTTGAAACTCCTGCAGCTCTTCTAAGGCATCTCATCTCTGTTATCACAATTTTACGTTCATTGGAGGATGAAAGTGTCCATATTTGGCACTGATAGCATAGTGTTGGCCAAAAAATAGTTCTGACACGATTCACTTTAGTACTACTGGTTATCTGCTTGTGTGTCAGCAGGGGAGATAGCTGCCCCATAACCTGATTAGCTTTGGCTCATCTCGAGCTAATTTCTCTGTCCAGTTTTCCGTCTGATGTAAAAATTGCTTCCAAATACCCAAATAATCTGTTTGTCTTAATGTGTCGTTTTTTAGTTTTATTTCTAAATTGTCTTTCTGTCTTCCTGGCACTATTGTCTCTGTCTTCGTAGTGTTTATTTTCATATTATATTTCTCCCCTTTGTTACTAATTGGATTTAGTTGGTTCTGAAGGTTGATTGATTGGTAATATATTATTTGAATGACTGATTGGTGATATATTATTTGAATGACTGATTGATTGATGACATGTTATTTGATTGGTTGATTGGTGGTATATTATTTGAATGACTGATTGAGTGATTAAAAATTAAATCAATGACTGGTTGATTATTTGATAGATAGACTTATTGACAGATTGCTTGACTGAGAGACTCCTTGAATGATTGGTTGAATGATTGCTTTATTGAGAAAATAGTTGAATGATTGATATATTGACTGGTTGAGAGATTGACTAATTGACTGTTTAGCTGAAAATTTGACTCACTGGTTAAATCATCTACTAACTGACTGATGTATTGAATGGTTGCTTAATTAAACGGCTTGTCGAATGATTAATCAATTGACTGTTTGAGTGATTGACTAATTGACTGCTTGGCTGAATATTTGTTTGACTGACTGGTTAAATTATTTACTAATTGACTAATAATTTGCGTTCACCAGCTGTAAACCTTGGCTGAAAGTTCTGGTTGCTCGTCCACTTTTGAACTTCAGTCCTGCTCCAGAACCCGAGTGTTGCGTGTGCACCAGTTTTACCGATCTGATTCACTTGAATGCAGACTGTTGGTCCTATGCCTCTCAGGCAGATGCACTCCGACTTCAAAGAATGCTCCCAATTAGTCGACTCTTACGACAAGCTTTAGGATAGGCGGTGGGTCTATTCTTCTTTTCCCCACAATGGGGCCTTGGAACCCACAGGGGATGACTGATTAGTTGATATGACTGACTAACTGACCGATTGGTTGAAGGGGTGACTGATTGAATGACAACTTACAAGGCCAGAAAGACTCCAGGTCTAGTGAGACATCCTCGCCATCCAGCAGTCTCAGTATATCATCCTGAACGGCGTAACACATTGAGGTCACCGTCAGGAGCAGATAACTTGAAGACTTCATGGTGCTATTGGTCAGAGGATCTGCAAATAAACAAGAGTAGCATTCCCTGAAAAGAACGTTGGTGACATTACCACCATGTTTCTGGCAGATGTGTGCATGTTTCGCTATCGCATGGGATCACTCAAGCAAGGATCAGATCAGTGTGCTTGTTTAGCCTCGTCCATATTATAGTTCGATTCGAAATTAATACCGATGTGCAAACAATTATGTCGCCGCTGCAGTAGAGTATAAGTGGAGGAAATTGGATATGAATATTTATTTTTTTCTTCAAGTATGTCAGATTTGCCTGCCTCCATTATAAGTAATTACAAACTATTTTTGCTTATATGAGGTATTTAAATATACCTTGATTATTGCTGGACTGTCTATTAAGTATTATACAGCAATAATTTCTAATGTAACCAATCGAAGTGAATCTCGTGTTTTGAGTTAAATTCTCAAAATATGGCCACAACTGATGCACTCAACGCGTCGACACGCTCTGTAAAATCCAAGTTTTGCCAAGTTTCCTCAGAAGTTCCAAAGTCGTCAGTTGTGTGGATCTTCTTCTTCTTTTGTCAAAATCTGCTTGTGCCGCTAGGCGTCGCAGTCTATCAGATGATCGGCAACCGAGCCAGGGCGCGCTCAGTCGCTTCATATGCCGTGATGTTATAAAGTCTCAAGTTGTCCGTGACTCCTTCAATCCATCTTCTTCTTGGTCTTCCCCTGCCTCTTGGTGTTTCGATTTTCATGTTGTATGCTCTTGATGCTGGCATCGTTGGTTCCATTCCATCGTTGTGTGGATAGTACATTGATTATCAAAATGGCGCTGAAAGTTACATTCATTGCGCTCAAAAATATAACATTACAGTTAAAAATATATTTCCCATTTGATTCTAAACGTGGTTTCTGTTCTATCATTCTATTTCAAACCAAGAGAGAAGAACAATAATGCCATAGGTATTACTTGACTGAGAGATGGTGGCGTAGCGGCTAGAAGCTCAACTGAGGATCGGAAGGTCGTAGGTTTGCTCCCTGGCGGGGCCAGACTTTTTTCAAAACTGACCTTGGCTCCCAGGTAGACCCAGCCTTGAATGGGTACTAGGTGTAGTCCTGGGATGTATAGGCGGCAGGTGTGATGCAGACAACATTACTCACCTTGTGCCGATCGGTCTATAAAAAGTATGTCTAGCCCTATATGCCATATACGCTTAAAAGCGTGGAAAAGGGACCTTTACTTACTTTACTTTTTGCCGGACTTATAGACCGGACATTTTCAAGACCGGCTAGAGATGTCAATTAGCGCACATTTTAGACCATTGGTTTCCAACCTCTTTCAGGTAGCACTTCATTGAATGTATGGCAAGAACCCCTTCCCCCCGCCCCCACGTGCCCGAGAACAAAAACTCTTATCTAACAGGCTTGTGTTCTCAGCACTCTGCTTTACAGCAGTCAAACTTGAACAACTCATTCGCGGCATAAGAAACGGCTGAATATCTTTTATATGTGATTCCTAAGAAGAATACTTGGCGTTAAGTGGCAAGATAAGATCACACATAATGAGGTACTGGAAAGAGCAAGTATTACTACAGTTGTCTCAATGTTTAGTCTACGAAGGCTTAGGTGGTTGGGTCACACCTGGAGAACTGACGGCACAGTCCCTAAGGACATCCTATGTAGTGAATTACAGATGGCTAGAAGATTTCAAGGCCTACCTCTACTACTTTATAAATATGTGTGCAAGCGGAACATGAATGATACAAGTAATGAGATGGATTTGTTTAAACAAAATGCAAATGGCCATGAAGCAAATCAGGATGGGAATGAGAATTAAGGATGAAATTATTGCAGAAAGGATGAGAAGAGAGCATCTGAGAACAAACATACTAAATACAAATGTTGGCATCAGTGGTCTTGAAATCCCATGATAATTGTGGAAGTCTTAACTCAACGCTGATAGGTCTTGATAGTAACACTCGCCATCGCCATGGGCTGTGAGACCAAAGCTTCCTTGTATGACAATTTAAAACTATTGTCTGGACAGACGGAAAGGTGCCAACTAATTTGTCTATAACAATATAGGCATAGCATCACTTGCAAAAAGCACTCAAAAGGTTTACAAAAGCACTCTGCTTTATCTTCGTCTCCGCCGATGACGTGTGCCTGGTCATTACTCATAACTGCACTTAAGGCTTTTAACCGCTCCAGGAACCGTTCCAACGCCCCACGAATGTGATCGATGAAGCTACGCCCCAGCATTCCTGCTGCGGTGGAAGCGCCAATTCAATGGAAAACACCCCCGTGTGGGTTACGGGGCCCCATTGTGGGGAAAACAAGAATAGACCCACTGCCTCCCCAAAAGCATGTCGTAAGAGTCGACTAATTGGGAAGCTTCCTTTGAAGTCGGAGTGCATCTGCCGGAGAGGCAAGGAACCAACAGTCTGTATTCAAGAGAATGAGATCTGTAAAACTGGTGCACACGCAACACTCAGGTTCTGGAGCAGGACTGCAGTTCAGTAGTGGACGAGCAACCAGAACCTTCCGCCAGAGTTTACAGCTGGTGAACGCGAAGAAGAAGAAGAAGAATGGAAAACACTGGTCCAGCCACTACGATTTCTTGGCTCTTATCTAGCTGCTATTTAAAAAAAAAAAAGGACAGTTACTGTCCATGTATAAAGTATAAAAGGAGATGAAACCTAAATTTTTACTTTTCTCCTCAAACTAATTCATTAAGAGACGTAAAAAATATATGTAGATTCTAAGGACGATAACTGCAATGAATGTTAACTTTTAGTAACCTCAGGGTTGATTATTAGAAATAAGTAGAAACTATGTTGCAAACTGCACAGTAAATTTAGATATTGAAGCGTGAATAATGTTTGCCAATTTCAAGCCTCTACGGGTCACCCTTGAGATGTGGCCCTGTTTCAGTCGCCAGACAGACATACAGGGATTTTCAGTTTTATATTAAAAGGTGTATAAATATGAATGTAAATACAAACAAAAAAAATATAGTTAAATATAGAAATGTATTTATGTTCACAATAAAGAATCAGTAGGCGATAAGCACAATTGAAAACTTACTTTATAATTAGATGTAAAAATATAAGTACAGACAAACTGAAGACCATTTATCAACAATATTGTAAACTTCTCAGAAGTTATCGTTGAAATAAATGTGGTGGTGCCATCATCAGAATTATCTAACAATGTTAAATCTGCACAATATGAAGGAGATAATATATATGTACATATATTGTTTAGCACTGAACCAAATAATATTGTTCCAGTTCATTATATTTATAGGCATCTAAAAACTGTTCTCTATTTTCCTCCTATTAAAAAAAATCGTTATGTCTAAAAGTAACAAAATGCTACAGGCTTGATCAGTCGGTGGTAATCAAACTTATTGATGTCAATATTGTTTAGTGTGTTGTCTTGAATCTATGTGTCCTCGGTAGGTATGAGTTTCAGTGCAGTATGTTTTTTTTTTTTTTTTTTCATACTTGTCTACCACATTGCATTGAACCATAAATTAAGTGAAAAATCATTTCATTTCTACTGCCCATTTACTAACAATATCTGACGAACTATTTATATATATATATATATATATATATATATATATATATATATATATATATGTGTGTGTGTGTGTGTGTGTGTGTGTGTGTGTGTGTTTGGGCGAGTGTAGCTTTAACTGATATTTCCTGATAGCGGAAATAGAATATTTTCTAACTGTCCTCTGATGTTTGTTTGTTTGTTTGTTTGTTTTAGTATCCAGAAGCCATGAGTTGTTAACCCTTAGGCTCGGTATTATGGATATCGCAACCCTTCGGCCTTGATTCCATTGTAAATACCGTAAATCTGGGAGAAAATGGGGCTTTCCTGCCCACCCCCGGGATTGAACCCGGACCACAAGGAGTTCGTCACCCGGTCTCCGCGCAATCCGGTTTAGCCAACTACGCTAGAGAGACGGGCAACTGTCCTCTGATAGAGCTTTACTTCTAATTTGCAGATAAAAAAGCATATATTAAATTTTCAATGAGAATTAGCTCATTAGGTTGGTTTACGTTTAAACATTTGTTTTGAGTAACCCCAATATAATTTTTTTTTTTAAAATTCTATTTCTATTCATGTGTCCAAAGATATGAGAATAATAAAATAAGCCGTTTATCAATCCTCTTTTTACCATCCACCAAAGATTATTTAATAGACATATGTGAAATCCTTTGTAAATGTATGTCCAAAATTATAACGATGTATCTGATAAGCTTTTACCGAGAATTTTTTTAAAGGGTTATATGAAATTTTATACGAAATATAATTAACATTTATACTGAGTATTTTCTAACTCTATATGAATTATCATTAAAATGTATACTGAGTATTTTCTAACACTCTATATGAAATATCATTAAAATGTATACTGAGTATTTTCTTACACTCTATATGAAATATCATTAAAATGTATACTGAGTATTTTCTTACACTCTATATGAAATATCATTAAAATGTATAATGAATATTCTCTAACACTCTATCTGAAATATCATTAAAATGTATACTGAAATTTCTCTAACACTCTATATAAAAGGTCAATAAAATGTATACTGAGTATTCTCTAACACTATGTATGAAATATCATTAAAATTTATATTGAGTATTCTAAAACACCCTATGTAAAATTTCATTAAAATGTATATTGAGTATTCTAAAACACCCTATGTAAAATATGATTAAAATATATATTGAGTATTCAAAAACAGCCTATGTAAAATATGATTAAAATTTATATTGAGTATTCTAAAACACCCTATGTAAAATATGATTAAAATATATATTGAGTATTCAAAAACAGCCTATGTCAATTATAATTAAAGTGTATATTGAGTATTCTCTAACGACCTATATGAAATATCATAAAAATATATATTGAGTATTCTTTTACAACCTATTTGAAATGGCGTTTAACTTTTTTAAGAGAATTCTCTTTTAATCCTCCAATTAAATATCTTTCAAATTTATACTTAAAATAAAGTTATCGAATCGGCCTAAAAAACATGTATTCAAACTTCTGCTACATATTTCTTCTCAAGCAGCTACCGATTTTGTTAAACCTGCCTATGTTAAATATCATCAGTCTTCTACGGAGAATTCTTTAACGAACCAAGAATCAAATATCTTGCGGACGGTTAATGACCTTAACTCCGCTCCTAACGATCGTTTATAGCAGATCCCGGCAGCGCGTTGAACAAAGGTCCTGAATTGTGTCCCAGACTTTAATCTCTGGCGGCTGACTCGGGAAATGGCCCGTTAAGCGGCTTGTGACGCCGTGGCGCGAGCGAGGCCGTAACTTTCAGCTCTTTCTCTATTCACAATTTCCTTCTGACACATAAATTAAACTAAGTCTTTCTTGCTAATGTAACTTTTTTTCTTTTATTTGTTATGTTAGTTACGTTTCGCGTCTGTAGCTTGGGCGCTTCGTAATGCCGGGGTGCTGGGTTTGAACCCAGCTACTAGCAGTCTGGCAATAGACGGTCTTGCTTTGGTTTCGATAGTGGTATTTAGAGCCGATCACTGAGTGGACAATGGCAAACTAATGAAAGTTAAAATGTCTACCGAAATTACACATAACCAGTCTTCTTCTTCTTTTGCCTTTCTAGCCCCCAATGGAGCATAGGCTATCAAGCAAGTCAGCCAAGTCGCTCTATCCTTTGCTAATACTTGCAGCTCTCTCCATGTCCGTCCCATCTTTCTAACTTTATTTTCCAGCTCTCTTCTCTATAATTTATTTGGGCCTTCCTTTATTCCTGTGCCCCTATGAGTTCCAAAGCAAAGACTATCTAACATTACCGGTGCCAATTCAAACAACCAATTTGCTAAATACTAAATTTAAAAAAAAAATAACGTATCTGAAAAAATATAAAATGTGTTTCAAAAACCATTCTGGCCTCAGTGGCTTAAAGGTTTCGAATGTGACTTGAATTCCGGAAGTCCGGGGTTCGATCCCAGCTGCAGGAGATTTGACAGCAAATTATTTTGCGTTGATGTCAACAATAAAATGTACAGCTGGCAGTTTAGAAAGCAATGGCAAACTACTGAAGTAAAATTGTCTAGAAAAGCCACAAATAGCCAGAAAGTGCTGGAGTTGGTTCTGCAACGTCATGTAAAAGACAAGCATTTCTTTTTTAAAATTGTTTTAGAACATATAAAAGATATATTCTGTATAAAATATTTCTGTGAGAGGGTTTAAGGATCATAAAACCGCAGATTCTGGACCAGGTTTGGGAAGTGGTCCATTGTATTATACGCTACACGAAACTGTGAGGCGTAGAAATACCTACAGATACAAGACGGTGTGAGATCGAAGAATATCTTTTATTTACAGCCGACAACGAAATTACGATATACATTTCATCAAAGTTGGTACAATTTCCTACCTTGGGTCTAACGCTCCAACGATGAGATGACGCCGTAATCTGAACTAGGATCTGTGAAAGCGGGAAAGCCCAACATCAGCTGAACCACGAACTGTGGAAGAGAATGTGAGACCAACAACCGACGATGTTTCCGACACAGATGTTAGTTCTGAAACATCTCCAGTTTTATATATACTAGGTTGGTTGTAACAGGAGTAGTCCATGTTACTGCGACCTTCTAGACAATATCTAGCAGGCCTGATACAAGAGGTTTCGGGAATAACCGACTCGTTTATGAATAATAACTTAGTTATTTTTTTTTTTTCTTTTGTCCTATTGCTTATGCCGTCAAGCGTCTCAGATAGGAGTTATACGTAGTTCCTGTCTTGTGCTAGTTGCGTAGCTTGTGCTAATGTCATATTGCTTGTCTGTAGGAAGCTTTTACTCCTTCCACCCATCTCTTTCCTGGTTGGCATCTCATCTTGTAGCCTACGGTTCTCGTGTAGTACGATCCAGCTGCTGGTTGATTTTACTCCATTCTGACCAGATGACTGAGCCTTTTGATTTTATTGTGTTTTATGAGGTTTTTCACGGGTACTGTGACCCGCATTGTTCTGAGTTCTTCATTAGTGACTCTTGTCTCACCTTTTGCTTTTTTTTCCCCCCTCCCGCCGTATTTCTTACACATTTCATCCTACATGTTGTTTGTTAACGTTTATATTTTTCAAAGTTGATAAGTATAGCGTATTTATCATTTGCTTTGTGTGTATCGGTGTCTTTGGCTTAGGAGAAGCGAACGCCGGGGTACCGGTTTCGATCCTAGCACAGGGTCTTGCGCCATGCGTTGGTTTCGACAGTGGTATCAAGAAGCCGACCGTCCAGAAAACAATGGCAAACTACTGGACGTAAATTTGCCTAGAAAAACCACAACAACCATAAAATGCTTGGGTTGGTTCTGCAACGTCCTGTAAAGAACGTGCAACTAACTATTTGTGTGTGTGTGCACCTGATATCTGGCACCATTTATATTTTCTGGTGATTTATTTATTTACTTTAGGGAGTCGCCGTGACGGAGCGGCTAAACGCTCACAACGGATCAGAACGTCGTGGGTTCGCTCCCTGGCCGAGCCGGACATTTTTTTTTTCTTCAAAAATGACCGTACCTTTCCTGGTCGACCCAGCCCTGAGTGGGTACCGGGTGCAGTCCCGGGAAGTAAATGTGACCGGCGTGATGCTGACCACATCACCCATCTTGTGACGACTGGTCTAAAAAATATAGGTCTAGCCCTATATGCCCTATTCGCCTAAAGGCTTGGAAAAGGGAAAGTATTATTATTTATATGATGCTCTTAAACTAAGATTATTCTTTAAGTTCCACACCCTTGTTCCCCTTCGCCTTTGTAAGGCGGGGTAGCAGGCACATGGACTGAGTGTCCCTCCCCTTGTAGCCTTTGTACTTGGAATTGTTTTATGAGGTAAAGACGGCCTATGTGAAACTTACTGACCACTTACTCCTTCAGTACCCATTGTTCTATAAAACAGTGGGAGAAACCTGATACAAATACATAGACAGACAAACAGACAATGGCGGAACATCAGCAGACAGACATAGACGTTGCCAACAGCCTTAATCTGAGTCTGAGTGAAGGTGTCAACTTCACAGCAATCGGGTTTCCCCATACTTGTTCCTTTACTGTGCCAGCGAAAATGAAAAAAAAAACAAAAAAAAAAAAAAAAAAAAACTGGTGAACAAACAAATTAGTCACGGAAAAATACATAACTATGCGCGTGCAGAACATGCAAATGGCAGTTGTTAGAGACGCCAAAGCCAACAATCGCCCACCAGAAATACAGTTTAAGCAGTTGGGAACTTTGATAGCGAGTACAATAGCAGGAAAACGAGGCAGAGATAGACCTCAGCGTAAGTGAATACAGGATATTTTTATACAACAGTCGTCCCCACGTAGGGTGCAAATTTTTGTGTGTGTGTGTTATCTGAAGCCCCACGCTGGTTTTTGCCGGGGGACCTGAATACAGCCGCACTATAGATATGGCCGTGGAGTCCCCGTGTCAGAGTCGCTTGACGCTCGCCGCGGATCGGAAGGTCGAGGGTTCGCTCCCTGGAGGAGCCGGACTTTTTTTCAAAAATTACCTTGGTTCCCAGGTCGACCAAGCCTTGAGTGGGTACGGGATGCAGTCCCGGGAAGTAGAGGCGGCTGGCGTGATACTGACCACATAACCCATCTTGTGCCGATTGGTCTATAAAAATATAGGTCCAGCCCTATATGCCCTATACTAAAGGCGTGGAAAAGGGTCCTTTACTTTACTTTCTTTTAGATATGGCCGCATGGCTGAAAGGAATTTCTGGGACCTTTCCACCTGTGATCCTCATGGTGGCACTTTGTGTCACCGGATTGTATCGCTTGAGTGATGTTCTGGTGGGTTACAACTACCTACCTCCCTACAGGATACTAAAGATGCATTGGTTATGAAAGAACATAGGGCGGGACATTTGGCTTCAGAAAGAGATACTTTCAGACGTTGTGTGATAAGAGCCACGTTCTGTAAAGTACCGGCTGATGGTAAGTCGAGCTATGACTGGCAAAGTTACTCTGGAAGGCTGCGAATATAAACACCTAGGCGTCCCAAAAGTGCAGTTTACATACTAAGAACCTAATTGACTAAAAAAAAGCTAAAAGAGCAACAACACAAATTTACAGAGACAAATGAGAAAGTAACCAAAACAATAAAACCATAACACACACTGCGATACCTATTTCAGTTTAAAAACTGGCATTATTGCACTCGAGACATTTCAAGAAGCGATCCATCCTTGTATTCAGCTGACAGAGCAGAGATCTGATAGAACTAGAAGTCGTCGGTATATTCGTCTTACCTCAACTCTGAATGTTGAGTGTCGACCAGACCCCCTGGTGACTTCCCTCGGCACCATTCTATTCAGCACGTGATGACCAGTTTGGGCCTCCGCGCTGTTCATTGGCTCCCATAGGGTCTTGATAGCATCTAGCTTGTAGTGCAATTATTTTCCAGCAAGTTCTGCAGAACCAGTTAATCTGTCTACGATACAACTCCCTAGAAACACACTTCGTGTGCTGGAAGGAGATATTCCAATTGCAAAGTCAACGTAAACGAAGTAGTCTATGATGTCTTCCTTGATGATAGGATCAGATGCTTCCAAAGTAACCAGGATATTCAAATACAAGATTGAATGTGATCACCCAGGGTTGTGTGTAAGACTAGGTCTCTGTAGGAGCCGCCTGGGAGACATTGACTAGATCTTTCTTATGTCACTGAACTTCTTCAGTACCAGGAAGTCAGGAGACTCAATCTATTATGTGAAACAGACACATGGGAAGCAATAGCGGCCAGCGTGATGCTAATCATTTTACTAATCGAGTTCCGATGGTTGGAGCATGTACAGAGAATGGTAGATACCACACTAAGAAAACATTTTCTCTGGTCTTTTTTCTGCGAGGAATTACCTGAGAATCTGTCGGACGCTCAACACTCAAGGGAATGAAAAGACGAATCTACAATCAGACAGTTATTATTGCTTCTTGGCTTCTTGCTGAAGATGGGGACGGAGCGCATATCAGTGTCTCGAGTGCTGAGATGTCAATTCTTAATTCACTTTTTGGCATTCAACGAGGGCATCGGAGACATGACTGTGTTACATAAAAGACTTTAATAGGAGTAGACCATGAGGCAGAGCTAGAACATCGGTGGACAGATAATATGCAGACAGACCTACAATTACTAGAAGTTATCTAACTATATGGGTGTCAGGGTCCCGTTGTGGAAGAAAGTAAGTTATCCCACTGTCCCACTAACAAGCATGTCGTAAAAGTCTACTAATTAGAGCTTTTCCTCCAAGTCGGGGGTTCACCTGCCTGAGTGACAAGAAACCAGCAGTCTGCTTACAACTAAGCCATATCTGTGAAACAGATGTGCACGCAGAACTCAAGTATTGGAACACCAGAACTTGCCAACAGTGTCTGCAGCTACTGAACGCGAAGAGGAAGGGGAAGACAAATAGAAGTTCCTCAATGATAAGAGAAAGAAACTCACTGAGGTGAATGGGGCGGATAAAATGTGCACCAACAAAACCTTAAGAGCTCAGATAGTGATAAAGAAGACGATATGGAAGTTGTAAAAAGGCACTTCTATAAGGGAATAGTGAAAACAACATGGACATATAAAAAACGCAGTGAGCCATCCAGGTATTTATTATTTCCGTGCTGCTGTTGATAATGCTGAGAAAGAGAATTGTTAAAAGGATATGAATCATGGGTAGTTAGTAAATTAGTGAAAACGTATTTGGAAGGTGGGAAGATGTGTTTTATAAACGAATGATGAAGACGTCTTGAAAGAACTGGCTCACGAAGAGAACTGATTGCCTACATCAGAAAGAGACAATGCACATTCTTTGATCATGTGATGAGAAGGAGAAAACGAGTACATCCTGACAGTAGAAAAGTTGGAAGTGAGGAGAGGCAGGGGGCGACCGATAGAACAGATGCTGGACAGTTTGACATCATGGCATGGAAGATTATCTGTGTCAGAGTTGATTGAATATAGATGAGACAGAATGTTTAGGATTTCCTCCCACGTTCACACATGTCATGAACATTGGGAATTATCCCTATATAACCCCTTTAATTTGTAAGTGAAACTAAAGACTCAGCCTACTTTCACGACCCCGAAACTTGATTTCACAAGTCAAGATGAAAATGTGTGGTTGATTAAAATTTCGCTGTAAATGAGATTGTATGTCTAATCCCAGTCATTTGGATAAATTTGGAAAGTGTATGGTTCTCAGGGACACTGAACACATGATATACAATGTTTTATGTGCCACTTCTTCTAGAAGTCCATGTAGTATGGAGCTGGAAGTCACGTCTGTCCAGATCCTTCTGTCTTGTGAACTTTCAGTCAACTCTGACACAAATGATCTTCAATGATATGATGTTAAACAGTCGAGAATCTGCTCTTCCTCTGCCTCTTCTGCCCTCCAACTTTCCAAACATGCACTGTTTCAGCACTGAAAGACAAACAAACAGGCAGGCGGGCAGACAAACAAAAAGACAGACAGACAGACAGACAGACAGACAGACAGACAGACAGACAGACAGACAGACAGACAGACAGACAGACAGACAGACAGACAGACAGACAGACAGACAGACAGACAGACAGACAGACAGACAGACAGACAGACAGACAGACAGACAGACAGACAGACAGACAGACAGACAGATAGATAGATAGATAGATAGATAGATAGATAGATAGATAGATAGATAGATAGATAGATAGATAGATAGATAGATAGATAGATAGATAGATAGATAGATAGATAGATAGATAGATAGATAGATAGATAGATAGATAGATAGATAGATAGATAGATAGATAGATAGATAGATAGATAGATAGATAGATAGATAGATAGATAGATAGATAGATAGATAGATAGATAGATAGACAGACAGACAGACAGACAGACAGACAGACAGACAGACAGACAGACAGACAGACAGACAGATAGATAGATAGATAGATAGATAGATAGATAGATAGATAGATAGATAGATAGATAGATAGATAGATAGATAGATAGATAGATAGATAGATAGATAGATAGATAGATAGATAGATAGATAGATAGATAGATAGATAGATAGATAGATAGATAGATAGATAGATAGATAGATAGATAGATAGATAGATAGATAGATAGATAGATAGATAGATAGATAGATAGATAGATAGATAGATAGATAGATAGATAGATAGATAGATAGATAGATAGATAGATAGATTAGATAGATAGATAGGAAGTTAGGAAGTTAGGGAGGGAGTTAGGTATGTAGTTAGGTAGGGAAGGATGTAGGTGTGTAGGTAGGTAGGTAGGTAGGTAGGTGGTAGGTAGGTTCATGGTGAGTTGCACTGAATCCCGAAGGGCCAAGATAATGACATTAGGCTGACACCCAATCCTTAAATACAAGATCACACAAAAATCATTTTCAAATCAACATGATATTACCTTTGTCAACAGATCCAGTCGGTCAATCATTCTGTTCTTTTTTAACTGTCACAACAAAGGTCATAGGTAAGTTGTTATAGCAACGGGTGAGTTCATCCTATATCCATTTGTAAATTACAAAAAAATGTGACATCTCAGGTTGTCATTGACGTTACGAGAAGTTCCGTCCTAGGCTGTTTCTATTTACGGAGCTATTTTAACAAAGCGGTTTGTTAATCCTTTAAACAAAAGGAGATCGGTTTTTAAAACGTGAAAGATTTTGAAACAAAGACAACAGATTTCAAAAGACGAAAGGATCGTCAAGTTGAAGACTTGATCATTATCTTGATCCGAGCCTAACGATCACTTAAATTATAGATCACGTCATTGTTCTTTTCCTGTTCAGATGTCTTAGTATCTTAGGGAATTTTGTTTCGCCTACAGACAGACATGCATGCGGTCAGGTAAACACCTGAACACACAGACAGACAGTCAGTTAAACAAATAGAAGAACAATTGGGCGGGCAGGCAGAAAAAAAAAAGAACAGACATCCTGCAAGATAAACAAACAATCAGTCAGACATGCAGTCAGTCATTCAGACAGACAGACAGACAGACAGACAGGCAGACAGACAGACAGACAGACAGACAGACATAGACAGACATAGACAGACATAGACAGAGATAGACAGAGATAGAGAGAGATACAGAGAGATACAGAGAGATACAGAGAGATAGAGAGAGATAGAGAGAGATAAAGAGAGATAGAGAGAGATAGAGAGAGATAGAGAGAGATAGAGAGAGATAGACGGATAGACGGATAGACGGACAGACGGACAGACGGACAGACAGACAGACAGACAGACAGACATACAGACAGACAGACAGACAGACAGACAGACAGACAGATAGATAGATAGATAGATAGATAGATAGATAGATAGATAGATAGATAGATATATAGATAGATAGATAGATAGATAGATAGATAGATAGATAGATAGATAGATAGATAGATAGATAGATAGATAGATAGATAGATAGATAGATAGATAGATAGATAGATAGATAGATAGATAGATAGATAGATAGATAGATAGATAGATAGATAGATAGATAGATAGATAGATAGATAGATAGATAGATAGATAGATAGATAGATAGATAGATAGATAGATAGATAGATAGATAGATAGATAGATAGATAGATAGATAGATAGATAGATAGATAGATAGATAGATAGATAGATAGATAGAGATAGATAGATAGATAGATAGATAGATAGATAGATAGATAGATAGATAGATAGATAGATAGATAGATAGATAGATAGATAGATAGATAGATAGATAGATAGATAGATAGATAGATAGATAGATAGATAGATAGATAGATAGATAGATAGATAGATAGATAGATAGATAGATAGATAGATAGATAGATAGATAGATAGATAGATAGATAGATAGATAGATAGATAGATAGATAGATAGATAGATAGATAGATAGATAGATAGATAGATAGATAGATAGATAGATAGATAGATAGATATATATATATAGATAGATAGATAGATACGGAAGTAGGCACGAAGGTAGTTAGATAATAGATCAAGAGTGTGTGGGAGACAAAGGAACCAAGACAGGGAGAATCATACATCCTCAGAGAGATAGGCAGAGACAGATAACGGCTGTGAGAGGCAGACGGCCAACAGACAGACAGACAGACAGACAGACAGACAGTGAGATTGCGAGAGTGCTAGAAAGAAAAGAAACGCTGTTTTGCTATCGACACATGCACAGAAACACTGTCAAAGAAGAACACAAAATTTCTCATCATGGTTTACGGTCAGACAGTTGTTGGCAATGAATATATTATTCTCGTCCGAAATGTTTGGGTAACTTGCCAACGTCACGCAAGTACTGCATTCTATTGTATTCTGTTCTAAGCCATTGCTTTAGTAAACTATTTTCTATTGGACATATATCTATGTCTGTCAGCCCTTGTGTCTGTCATTAATATATTCACAAAAGCATCGTACAGATGTCTGTCCATCCGTCCGTCTGTCTGTCCACCCGTCCGTCTGTCTGTTAGTCCGTGTGTCTGTCATTATTATATTCACAAAAGCATCGAACGGATGTTTGTCCAACCGTCCGTCCGTTTGTCCCCCCATTCGTCTGTCCATCCATCCATCTGTCCATCCATTCATGCATCTCTTCATCTGTCCATCCATTCACCCATCTTTCCATCCCTCCAACTGTCCATCCATTCATTCTTTCCTATGTCCATGTATCCATCCTTCCCTCTGTCTATCCATCCATGAATCCATCCGCCCATCCATCCGTCCGTTTGTCCATCCCTACATCCATTTGTTTATCAGTCCGTCAATCTGACTGTCTATTTGTTTGTTTACTTTTCTATTTGTCTTCTGTCTCTCTGCTTGTATGTCTCTCTACTTGTCTGTATGTCCATCTATCAGTGTGTCTGTCCGTCTGTCGATATGTAAGTTTATCGTTCGTTCTGTCTGCTTGTCTTTCCATCTGTCTGTCCACCCACTGAGTAACCAGTTTTTCCTAAAGTCCATCAGTAAGTTTGACCATTCATAATCTAGTTGATAATTTACCTACTTTCCTACTACCCTACTTATCCATCCGACTGTCTGTCTGTCAATGGTTTATGTCAGTGAGGTTTTGATGTTTTGAACAACAGATCAACATCATGGCATACGGGTGTTAACCAATAAGTGCTACGTTCTTCTTCACACTCAAGTCTGAGTCCCAAGAAGCTCAGCACAGTGCACAGGCTCTGTAGCATCGGCGAGGATCCTGAAATACATAGGGTAAATTTTTAACTCCAAATTTTGTCCAGGCAGCGCCGTTAGGCTACTTTTTTCGATTTTCAACTGCCATGCAATGTTTTACGTGAGCAACAATGCACACTGGCGTCCGATCTCACTACCCAAAAACCAGGGGGAATTACTAAAACATCCAAGTCCACGTGAAAAGATCCCCTTACCGGGGATTGAACCTGGAACTTCTAGCACTCGAGGCGGACACAATGCTTCAAGACCACGCAGCCCCCTGTCTGTCTATTTACATGCATGTCTGTCTCTTACCCAAACACTAACAAAAACAAACGTCTCACTAGTGCCCAGTTCCAACTCAGAAATTCGCTAGTTATGCTCCAGTCAAACAAATCAACAGCCACTCTCAAGGGACGCCACAAAAGAACAGACCCTCCGTTATCTGCAAATCAAACAACAGTAATGTCCCTTGTCCATCACAGTTGTAGAATTCCCCGCAGTGGCTGACTTGACTTTCTGGAACAATCCGTGGGGATCGCTTCCTGGACAGATGTTTAGCCAACGTCTTCGCAATATCTTTGTTTAGATACAGCAATGCACAACCGTGTGTGGGCTTTTACTTAATTATCTTCTGTACAAAAGAGGATACAGTTATCTGAGGCCGCTAAAGTTAGTGTTTTTCGGTGATAGTTCAGATTAAGTACAATGTTTTCTGATTCCCTTTTTCCCCCCTCATGTGTGATATGTTGGAGCCGCCCTGGTCTAGCATCTAGACGCTCGCCTTCGGATCAGAAGGTCGTGGGTTCGTGTCCTGACAGTGGCCGAATGATTTTTTTTTCAAAAATTACACAGGCTCCCAGGTCGATACAGCCTTGAGTGGGTACCAGGTACAGTCCTGGGAAGTAAAGGCGGCGGGCGCAAGCTGACAACATCACTCACCAAGTGCCGTTTGGTCTATAAAATAAAGGTCTAGCCCTATATACCAAATGCACCTGAAGGCATGGCAAATTTTCCTTTGTTTCTTTATGTGTGATATGTATAGCTACCTCCTCCTTCTTGTTCACGTTGACCGGCTGTAAACTGTAACGAAAAATTTGTGTTGTTCGTCCACTTCTGGACTTTAGTCTTGTTCGATGACTTTAGTTGTTTGTGCACATGTGTTTCACAGATGTGGCTTATTTGTGTGCTGACTGCTGGTTTCCAGGCTGTCAGGCAGATGCGCTCCGACTTCGAATGAAAATGCCCCTAAATATTTGACTTCTACGACATGCTTGTTAGGGGTCGGTGGGTCTATTTCTCCTCCTCCTACCCCACAACGCGTCTAGGAACCCATGTGATTACACAATATAGAAACAGTTTTTAGGATTTTTCATTTTTTTTTTTTTTAATGCTAACATATATCGAATTTGCTTCTCGTGAATTCAGTGGTGTGTTTCTAAAAACAAGCAAACAAATAAACACATAAACAAACACACAAACAAACAAAGAAACAAACACACCTGCATACGTGCATACAGACATTTAACGCTCTTTGTTATTTCCTGTTGGGGTAAAACCTACTTACTTTCTTACATTTAAACTTCATGCTGTAATACTCTTAAAAGTCTGTCCACCAAGAATCATCGTATATTCATGTACCTCATATAAGCAAAAATACATTATAATTACTTGTTATGCCTCATGCCTGTCACCTTTACTTCCTAGGACTGTACCTGGTTCCCAGTCAAGGATGGGTCGATCTGAGAGCCATGGTCATTTTTGAAAAAACGTACAGCTTCGTCAGAACCCGAACCGACGACCTTCCGATCCGCCAGTAAACGTCTAGCCGCTACACCAGGGCGTCTCTCCGCTAACACCTGTTATTTTTTTAAACCCCATTTTTGAGCGTTTTAGGACATGGTGGTTGGGGGAGGGGGTGGGGGTATTTAACCTGACAATTGAGGCCGGCGTAGCTAGTGCCGATATAAAAATAACCCATAATCTGACAAAATATTCGAACTAATCTCTTGAATTTAAGCCAAATGTTTAAACTACTAGGTCATCTACTCCTTTTACATTTAATAAAATTTATAATTTGAAAACTAACAACTTACCTCCCCCCCCCACCCCCCTCCCCCTTCCTTCCAGTCTCTCTCTCAGCACCGTATACACTTTCTCTCATGCTGTCACGTATACATTACCGTCATTGTTAGATTTTTGTTCTCATTGTCTGCATCCCAAACAATACCAACACAGACAATTTACAGTAGCATCTACACCCCCATAATTACCATACACAGGCACAAAAATAACAGATAGTTCTCATTTAATTACAGACAGAGGAATAATTGAAATTTAGCTGTAATTCTACCGATCGTTTCTTCATAATGCCATTTTTATCCACTAAAGGAACATCGACCTAGAAAGTGCCTAGTACGAGCAGCACGCTCTAATGTTTATTCTGGAATCGTGTTCGATGTTGGGCGGTGTTTTCTCAGCAGGGAAAATGAAACCCTGATCATATTCTCTCGGGGATGGAATTTGGGTAATTGTTTTAATGCAGACTAGGGTAAAAGGTGGGAAATATCGACAGCCTCTTTATCTGTGTTATGTAGATATATAAATATATATAGAGAGATTCATGAAAGCATTTTTTACAAGCTAAAGTCTGTGTGTGTGTGTTTTTCATTTTTATTTTATGTGTCGTGCGCGTGCGTGAATGTTTATAGCTTTGAAACACAATATACAAGACATACACAAAAGTGCAGACATACAGATGAATGCATGGAAGAATGGATGGATGGATAGACACTTAGACAGTCTAGTAGATTAGACAGACAGACAGACAGACAGACTGACAGACAGACAGACAGACAGACAGACAGACAGACAGACAGACAGACAGACAGACAGACAGACAGACAGACAGACAGACAGACAGACAGACAGACAGACAGACAGACAGACAGACAGACAGACAGACAGACAGACAGACAGACAGACAGACAGACAGACAGACAGACAGACAGACAGACAGACAGAGAGAGAGAGAGAGAGAGATAGATAGATAGATAGATAGATAGATAGATAGATAGATAGATAGATAGATAGATAGATAGATAGATAGATAGATAGATAGATAGATAGATAGATAGATAGATAGATAGATAGATAGATAGATAGATAGATAGATAGATAGATAGATAGATAGATAGATAGATAGATAGATAGATAGATAGATAGATAGATAGATAGATAGATAGATAGATAGATAGATAGATAGATAGATAGATAGATAGATAGATAGATAGATAGATAGATAGATAGATAGATAGATAGGCAGACAATTAGACAGACAGATAAATAAACAAAATTTATTATCTAGAGGTTAAGATTTAGGCATACAGGCCCTTCTTACAGTTTGAGGATTTGGTCTCACTTGGACAAACTACCACGCGGACGGACGGACAAACATGCAGGCAGACAAATGGTTAGTCAGACATTAGTTATACGGGTTCATGCAAACAGACTCAACCACTGCCATACAGTCTGTCTAAGAAACACACAGAAAATCAAGAGGCAAGACAGGGTCCGGGATACTGTCGTACTTAACTATAGTTTCACGATGAATGTGAGATAGAGTGGTTCTCATCACTGGTGATGGAGGAACAACAACATATGGATAGGAGGACAAACAGACTTACGGACAGACAGACCTACCAACGGCTGACAAACAGGCAGACAGTCAGTGGTGCAGGGATATGGACGGGTAGATACATACATAGGCAGACAAGTTACCTTCTCTTAAATCATTAGATGTCCGTGTGGGTTCCGGGGCCCTATTATAAGGAAAACAAGAACATACCAACTGCCTACCCAAAAGCATGTCGTAAGAGTCAACTAAGTGTGAGCTTTATTCAAAGTCGGAATGCATCTGCTTCAGAGGCAAGAAACCAGCAGTCTGCATACAAATGAGTTAGATTTGTAGGACGGATGCACACGCAACACTTAGGTTCTGGAACAGGACTGCAGTCCAGAAGTGGATGAACAACCAGAACTTTCCGCCAGAGTTTACAGCTGGTGAACGCAAAGAGGAAGAAGAAATCAGTAGTAAGCGAGTGGGAATGCCTGCCACGATCGCAATCGCCTAGACAAGCGGTTCTTAACCTGTGGGTCGAGACCCTTTTTTGGTCGAACGACCTTTTCACAGGGGTCGCCAAAGACCATCGTAAAACACAAATTCAATGAAGTTATGAAGTAGCAACGAAAATAAGTTGTATGGTTGGGGGTAGCCACAATATGAGGAACTGACGTGGCATTAGGAAAGTTGAGACCCACCGGCCTACACCAGGCGATGATGCATTTTCCCTTTCTGACAGTTGCCTTTTCTTAACATTCTGTCACACCTGCTAAAACTCATACATTTCAAAAAAGAAAACCATCTGGACGGGGAGTCGCTGTGGTGTAGTGGCTAGACGCTTAACTGCGGATCTGAAGGTCGTGGGTTCGATTCTGATCGGAGCCGGACTCTTTTTCAAAAATAATCTACGCTCCCAGGTCGATCATTGCCTAAATAGGTACCAGGTATAGACCTGGGAAGTAAAGGCGGCAGTCGTGATGTTGACCACATCACCCACTTAGTGCCGAATAGTCAATAAAACATAGGTCTAGGCATGTATGCCTAGTCAGCCTGATGCCATGGACAAGAGTCTTTTGTTGAGACCGTACACACCGAATTTTCCAAGGTTAAGTTAGTTGCGTATTTTCTACAGGACGTTGCAGACAGCCTCTGGCTGTTGTGTGGTTTTTCTAGGCAAAAAAACGAACTACCTAAGAGCTAGCAAGATTTCAGAAAGCGTGACAGATTTATGGCCCTTGTGACGTGGTAATGTTCAAAGAAAAGATTAGCGAACAAATGAATTTTGGTTTGGTTTATTCTCAAGAAGTCGGCTCTGTAGCTAAGTCGATGTGAACGCTTCGTAATGCCAGAATGCCGGGTTCGATCCCAGCTGCGGGCCATGCGCCTTGCGTTGGTTTCGACAGGGGTATCAGCGGGCCGAACGTCCAGAGGCAATGGCAAACTACTGGACGTAAATTTGCCTAGAAAAACCTTACAACATACAGGGGCTGTTGGGGTTGGTTCTGCAACGTCCTGTAAAAGATACGCAACTAACCTTATTCTCAAGAGTTCTTATTGCGATTCCCCGCCCACACATAACGTGAAAAAATCCTAGCCCTTACCGGGGATTGAACCCCAAACCTCTAGCACTCGAGGCGGACACCATGCCTCGAGACCACGCAGCTCCCTAATTGCTGGTGTAGGATAACCTAATTATAACAAAAAAAGTCAAAATGAAGGTCTTAGTCTAAAGAGCACACAAACAACAGTAGTGATAATTGCAATGAAATATACCCCCACTCTGCCTCCTTACCGTCACACATATACATTTTCAAAGTAGATTTGACAGGCCTTGAGCAGGTCAGTACGTTTAAATTTTGAGTACATTGATAATATTTGGCAGCAGACCGCCTTGCTTTGATGTCGACACGGGTATAGTGAGCCGATAGTTCAATAATGGCTGTAAAATTGCCAAGCATAGTGCAGTATTCACACACACACACACACACACAAAACTTTCTGTGCAATCTTTCTGTATCAATTGGGGAAGGAAAAAAGTATTGAATTTAATTGCTTTGCGGAAAGAAAAAAAACAATCGTCACGTTCAAACAGCATCCCCGAAAAAAAAAGGGGGGGGGGGTGGGATTTGGTTATAATAGAGGCTTGGTTTGTATAAAATTGTTTAGCGAAATAGCCCTTAAAAGGACTCATGTAGTGTTGATGCGATCAAGGCAGACAGACCCAACTACAGTCCCGACCGACGACGAAGCCGTCTACCGACCAGCCAATCGGCGACCTGATTGCTGATGGATGAGGAGAAAACTTCTAAAGACTTATGTAATTGCAATCCTAATTTGCGGAAGTGAATCATAGACAATATATGTGAAAGCCACACGAATATAGTTTTATTGACCAATGTTGAGAACACCATAGAGGCATTTTAATAAAGATTAATAATAAAGGCTGGAAGAAATTTACTCAAGAACAGAATCGATTGCCCGGGTCAGAAGGAGACAGTCTACATCAGCAGCTCTCATTCTGCCTGTCAAGATCCCGTTTTTGTGTGGGTCGAACGACCCTTTTCACAGGGGGTCGCATACGACCATCGGAAAATCAGTATTCCTTCAAATTATGAAGAAAAATAGTAAAGGTAAAATCGGGAGATGTGAACTAGCTTCATTGCACACGGTTATAAACCATAAGTGCTCTGCCACCAGTACGGACAGCTGGTAAGAATTGTCCGCTTGTGTCGCTGTTCGCACGTAACTCTGTAGCTACAGCGACGTTCCTCCATTTATCCCAGAGTGTCAACACTGGTATCCATTTCCTAGAGGCTGGGCGAACCCCGGAAACTACCCGGTTTCGAACACCGACTGTAGGCTGCAGCGGGTCGCTGCTGGATTTGAAGGCGAGCCTCTTATCGACTGCGCTAACGCGGCACCCGTTACAAATAGTTGTTTATGGGTCGCCACGACATGAGGGAACTGTATTAAAAGGTCGCGGTATTAGGAAGGTTGTGAGAGCCACTGGTCTACATTGTTTAGTCCCGTCATGATAAGGAAAAAAATAGAGTACACTCAGACACTGCGAAAAGTTTCATACGCAAAGAAACGGATGGAGTTCTGTCTGATGTCATCTCATGGAATACAGAAACAGATAAGAGTCAATGAGGTCGCAAAAGCAGTATACTAAACAAATAGAGAAGCACTGATCCGCAACAACAGACAGAAGCAGAAAGCGACCCAAGCTGCCACTATTCGGGCAAGGATCACTCCAGGACAGGTCTCAGAGACCCCGTTCAAACCGTAGGGGTATAATTATGGCCCTACCACAGCCGAGGTGGGGCTTCAAAATAACGAAAAATTACGTCCCACGTAGAAACCTTCGATGCTATCGGTACGCATAGACGGAAGTAGAAGTAAGTAAGTTTCACCTTTTACCCTACCAGTACATCAGACAGAGCGATCAACATCCGGTGACACCAAGTGACACCATGCGGATGAGGATCACCCGTGAGTAGGTCCCAGAAACCGCGTTCAGCCTTCAGGCAATATTGCGGCCCCTGGCAAAAGTCTGAGCAGAGCTTTAGAATAACGAAAAATTGCGTCCACATGTAAAGTAAAAAGATCCCTTTTCACGCCATATGCGCACGGGGCGTATTGGAAAAGCACCCATATTTTTACAGACCAATCGGCACTAGATGGGTAATGCGGTCAACTTGACTTTCCCAGGAAATATTTCCCGTACCCAATTGAGACTGGGTTGACCTGCGACGCCCCAAACTATGATAAAATTCCACACAGCCAGCTGTGGGTTTCGATCGTAGAACGTTGGAATTGCGAGTCCGACTCGCA
>CAJHNH020000971.1:0-92500 GCA_905116865.2 Candidula unifasciata | reverse complement strand
CTCCACTCATCTCTCTGGTTGGTTTTCTTCAACATACCGAGCCCACGAGGTTTATTGCTGTAGATATCACCCGCCTCCACTTATATCTCTAGTTGGTCTTCTTCAGCATTTCGAGACTTTGAGGTTTATTGCTGCAGATATCACCCTCCTCCACTCATCTCTCTGGCTGACCTTCTTTATCCAGTTGGTGATACAAAGTGTTCGCAGGTCTGTCTGGAAATTATCTCTCCATCGTCTTCTTGGTCTGCCTCGTGGTCTACGACCATTCATCTCCCTCTTGAATAGTTTTTACTTCTCTGTCATCTGACATTCTTTTACTGCTCTTCTTTGGCAATTAAAAAAAAAAAATATCGCAAATACCAAGGACATACTTTTACACACAAAAAAAGGGGGGGGGGAACCATGAAACTGTGAATGAAGCTACACTCCTAAATGTTAAAATCAATTTATTGTGGCATGCAGGCAGCGCTAAAACGAGCAATCAGTTGTCACAAAACAATCAATTTCTCGGTCCCCGTAAAAATCAGTCAATAATAAAAGTCCATTAAAAAAAATGTTTTGCTAAACTAAGGGGAGGCCTTTGTTTACATGTTCCGTCTAAACTGAACCAAACAGGCAATATTTTCTGTAGGCGTGTAATTTTTTTTTATTTTTTTTATTTCTGTCATTTGGCAAATGAACAAATAACAAAACCTCATCTTCACAACATTAACGGCATTCGTAGCTACAAGTGAGCAACTAGAATCCATCAACAAAGTGGGACAAAAATTTATGTAGGCCTGACTTCATTCATTAGGCAGATGGATATATAACGGAGCCTGGCGGTTACAACTCTGCTGCAACTACGCATCTCTCCAGTCATAAAACAGATAATACCATTTTGATTGCAGAGACTTAAAGGCGGACAGAGCTCGCGAAACGTTCACAAAACGATATCAGGTACAGTATTTAATGTGCTTGTTGTTTTGTAGTCTCTTTTTCTTTCATCACGAATCTTTACTGTACTTTTCTGTGGCTTAGATGTTAGTGAATGAGTTTAACAATTTCAAGATCCTAGAGTACTAGGATTCAATTTCCACTGTGAGTAGTCTATTTAAAAAAAACGCTAACGTCGTTTTCAATACGGTTGCACGAGAGTTGCACAGAGGAAGAGATTAGAGCATCATTAGAGGTGCCGCAAATTAAAACTGTAGCGGTTACAGCAATTAAACTATTTTCTTGTTTTCTTTTTCCTTACTCTACTCCTGGAATGCCTCGTGGTGTCAGGGCAAAAAAAGATCTCTTGAATGGGCCTATTGGTTTGATTCGTGTAAAGTACTTTTCTGTAACCGATCACTTTTGTTGTTAATAACGTCAAGAGCGTTAAGCGCTGGCCATTACGGCGTAGAAGAACATTGTGACGTCATAATGACAGTTTTAAGATGGCCGCCGAACTTTTGGCATGAACCGAAATAGAGCAGCGTTCTGTTATCCGGTGAAGTGTTGGAGTTTTAACCTATAGAATCTTTTTTGTGAATGACGATCCAGAATGGTTATGCGTGCCCGTCAGTCAAGCGTGTGTTTTGAAGAGCAAGTTAAAAAAAAAAATATGTAGAGAACATTGGGTTAAAAAAACGACACGTTTTTATTAAACTGATTATTTATTGTCCCCGTGTGGGTTCCGGGGCCCATTGTGGGGAAAACAAGAACAGACCCACTGCCTCCCCAACAAGCATGTCGTAAGAGTCGACTAATTAGGTGTTTCCTTCGAGGTCGTAGTGCATCTGCATGAGAGGCAATGAACCAATATTCTGCATCTAAAAAAGTCGGATCTTTAAAACGGATGTGTACGCAACAATCAAGCTCTGGAACAAGTCTAAAGTCCAGTGGTGAATTAAGATGAATTAAAGAAATGAAATGCGCAACAGCTCAAGCATAGGGCAGTATTCGCAAAAACAAAAACTTTTTGTGCCCTCTTTCTGTATCAATTAGGGTAAGGGAAAAAGACTTGACTTGAATTTACTTGCTTTGCGAAAAAAAAAAAAAGACAATCGTCACGTTCAACAGCATCCTCGAAAAAAAAGGGGGCAGTGGGTCGATTTGGTTATAATTGTGCCTAGGTTTATATAAAATGGTTTAGCGAAATAGCCCTTAAAAGCACTTATGTAGTGTTGGTGAGATTAAGGATGACAGACCCAAATACTGTCACGACCGACGACGAAGCCATCTACCGGCCAGCCAATGGGCGACCTGATCGCTGATGGATGAGAACTTTCAGCTGGAGTTTACTGCCGGTGAACGCAAAGAAGAAGAAGACAAAAATTAAATGTTGGCACGAAAAGGGTCATTTTCTTTCACTTGGTACTATTAGTCATTTGTTCAAACTCTTATCTTTTTTTTAAACCCTTGTCCAATCATTCAGGGAATATAGGACAAGATCTATGTTTTATAGGCCAATCAGCACTTAGTGGGAGATGTGGTCAGCATCGCGCCGGTCGCCTTTAATTCCCATGAATACACCTTGTACTCACTGAACGCTGGGTCGACCTGAGAGCCAAGGTCATGTTAGAACCTGAAGCCACGACCTTCTGGTCTGCAAGCGTGCGTCTAGCTGCTGCACCTAGGGTGCTCCATGTGTTGTTTTGTTTGAAAGAAGAAAAACAACTTTCGAAACTCAATGAACAGAAGTAGATTACATTGCAGACAGCAGAGATAATAGCGAGACAGTTAGCAAATGTATAGCTGTATCTAGAAGGGCAGTGTGCAAGGGTCGTCTGCATTCTCTTTCAAATTCTTAGGTAAGCTGGTTTACAGCCGTCTTAAAGCATGGGGCCGGCTGGGCATTTGCCCGGGAGCCCATCGACTTGAAGGACCTATGATAATCTATGTATGTCAGGTGACTTCCCCTGGCTTTCCCTGAGATATCTATTTTCCCGTTCCTTTGTATTCCGCAAGTCTATTGGTTAGACATCGACCTGGCTGCTTCGAGATACGAAGATAAGTGATATTGTGTATTTGTGTCGTATTGCCTAATTTGTGTACGTGCTAATGAAGGCTCCATAGCCGCAACGTTCATGTTTTTTTTTTTAATAATATGAAGCTCGCCTATATAATTTTCGTTCAGGTTTATATTTTCCTTTATATGTATAAATGCTGCGCCTACACTGATGTTGTCTTCGGTTGCCTTTGTCCGCACACAAGTATCGGCAGAAAATTAGGAGGGAAGAATGAAGGGTGAGAACAAAAGTGAAGGCTGCTACCACTAGATGCTGTAAACTAGATGAAACATAAACTATGGCAGGACTTCAGTGTTGTATTGTTTCCGTTGTTGAGTGTTTTTCCATGTCGTACTTGAATCTGGTACTCCGTTGACAAAGACTCTGGTCGAAACGTTCGAAAGGACTCGTGTGCGCCATTTTGTTCCCTCTGTTAAAGTTTGTTAGAAGTAGGATTATAGCTTTTATCATCATTACCATGATCGTCATCATCGTAATCATATCATTATTATTATCATACTTATCGTCCCTCCCCTCGTCATCATCATTATTATTCTCATCCTCATTCTTCTCCTCCTCATCATCATCTTTGTCATGATCATTATCACTAACTTTCCTTTCTAACATCCTCATCATCATTCTCATGATCATTACCCTAACCATAATCATCATTATCGTCCTTATTTTCCTTATCACCATCATCATGAAATTCTTTTTCATCATCATCTTAATCATCCTCAATCTCCTCCTGCTTTGCCTCATCATCATCCTCACCATGTTTATTATTATTATCCTCATCATCACTATTATCATAATCATTATCATAATCAATATCATAATAATTATCATAATCATTATCATAATCAGTATTATAATCATTATCATGATCATACTCATTATCATAATCATTATCATAATCATAATTATAACCATAGTATCGTTATCATCATCACCATCCGTATCATCCGCCTCTATCTCAGCTCCTCATTCTTCTTATCTTCCTCATCGTCATCCATATCATGATCATGACCATCATTATTATTATCGCCCTCTTCATTCTATTCCTCACCACCATCATCGTCATCACCATAAATCATTATAATCATCACCACCATCTTCAACATCGACATCATCATCGCCATTCCCATCTTCTTTATCATCTTCGATCTCCTCCTTTTTATCATCACCATCCTCACCATGATTACCATTATTATTATTATTATCATCATCATCCTCATCATCATCATTATGTTGGACAGTTCATAAATCACACAGAGCCTGTAGTTTATTCATCTCTTCCGCTCTATCCAATTAAGTCTTTTTAAAATATTTGGGTGTTAGTAGTCAAATCAGTGGACAGTCGTTTCTCTGTTCTCCCTCTCCGGGATGCTACCTAAAAATTGAATCACATCGGGGGCTTCCAGACTCACATTCTGGATACTAAACCAGAAGCATATCCTTTTCAATCTCTAAAGAAGTTTTTTTTTGGGGGGAACATTCAACGATTACATTAAATACTACTCGCGTGTACACTGAAGTTAAAATGCGAGTGAATGGTGAAACAATTCTAATTTCGTCTGTGTGCGTGTGTTTTTTTTTAACGAAACATTGTGTTTCCAACGGTGCTGCTGTTTGCACTTAATTTTGGAAAGGCTGTCAGTATTAAAAAAAACCACATAGAAACGCTCCAGGATGTCCAATATTCGATGTCGACAGTTTCGGAAACAAGCGCCATGTATTCACGCTGTGCCTAAATTTCTGTTGTCTCCGGTTGTCATTGTTTGCATAAAAGTGTCGGCTGGAAACGGGTGGGGTGGGGTGGGGGGTGTGGGAAGGGGGAGAGAGGGGTGGAATTGGAAGAGGGTGAAGAGGAGAATATCACAGGAGAACGGAAGTAGAGGCTAGTACCTCTACACCAGTGATCTTCAACCTTTCTCAGAACAGGCCACTCTTGAGTATATGGCAAGACCCCCCATACACCTTGAAGTATATGGCTCATTCCCCCTCCACCACGCTCTCTCTTTCCGCCTCCCCCATTAACAAAATGTGATTAACAAGAGGACAATATATTCCCCAACAAGTGAAACAGAAAGTGGTTAACTTTATGCAAATCTTCCCAAATAAAGTAGGTCACTTTTCATTGAAAAGTTTGTTGGACTGGTCGACTTTCCTGAAGGTTACGGATGTGTCCCGCGATATTGTTTGCTTTATGTGTTGTCTTGCATTTACGTTTTCATTCCGAAAAAGAAAATGCCTGTGACATAGGTTGCAGCACTTTTGGGAGAGTTGTGTTAGGTCCAGTTGCTTCATGTTTTTGGAGCGTGAAAAGCACTGGCCTGCTGAAATATACAACACGCGATATCAACGGTATCGTGAAACACCCCTCTGACCTTGTGTGAAGGGCACGGGGCTCAGGAACTATCAGTCGGCACGGGGCTCAGGAACTATCAGTCAGTTTGTTTGTTTGTTTTAGTATCCAGAAGCCATGAGTAACTATCAGTCAGAAGTGACCTAGTGTGTATATAGGTGGAGCATGGGATGATTAACGTTACGTCTTCCCAGAAAGTATAGAGATACGTTGTGGTGTTCTTAATTTAAAATAAAATGCGCGTGTTACATTAATTAGATCTGTAAATTTAATTGCACAGACTGCTTATAAAAAAAACGTCCTTGTCGTTCTGATTAATAAATAGTTTTTAAAAATATTATATGTGTAATTAAACAAAACAAAGTAAAGGTATGACGGATTATTATAAGTAAAAATGCACAGACTTTCAACATTGCCTGACACCTCCTATGAAACCTTTTGCACCTCTCCACGCCACTTTCCAGTGGAGCAAGCTGGAGACCACTGCTCCCGACACTGTGAACTCGATATTGCAATGTTGTACGTGATGTATTTGCTTTCTGTTGTGGAGTGTTTTTGCGTGTGGTTGCCTTGGTATTGCTTATTATATGATATGTTTCTTTAAAAATCGGGCTACCCTCCGACTATCGGTCGGCAAAGATGGCGGCCGGAAAATATCCAGTCGAGCCACAGTCACGTGTCTATTGCGCACTTGCGGTCACGAGCACATCGCGGGAAAACTACGATTAGTGTCTGTTGACAATTTCGCCGAGTTAAACTCGCCGCGCGTAGCGGCGCGGATGGGGCTAAACTAGATGGCTGGGAACCACGAGCAGCAGCTTCCGCATCTCCTGCCGCTTTGCTCGTGAGTCCTAACCATCTAGTTTAGCCCCAATTCACGCCGCGTGAGCAGTGTATGGTCTACCCTCGGCGGTGGCAGTAGTTGCCGGAAAACCGCAAATTAGGTCGCTGGATGTTCGAAATCGACACGTGAGTGAGGCTCTGTTTTTGGTCGACATCTTTTCTGCCCGTTATTCGGGGTATAGCCGGTCTGTGGATGCTACTAAAAAGAAAGGTGCGTTACCAATGCGGTACGAGCCGCGCCTTGTTCCGATCGTACTTAGCCTAGTTTCGATTGCGTAACAGCCACAAACAGCAGATTTTCTAGCACTATTTAGAACGTCTGAGCCATAATTTTTAAATATAAACGCGTACAATTATCGGTAAGTAGTCGATGTGATATAACATTTTTGTCGCTCCTTATTAGTTTACGTTCCTTATTAGTTTCCACTTCAATTTTTGACTGTTTACAACACATGACACATGACTGTGGCTCGACTGGATATTTTGCGGCCGCCATCTTTGCCGACCGTTAGTCGGAGGATAGCCAAAAATCGTTTTAGGGCAGTTATCGTCGAGGTCACTATAATTATTTTCGTCAACCCTCTCTCTCTCTCTGTCTGTCTCTCTCTCTCTCTCTCTCTCTCTCTGTCTGTCTCTCTCTCTCTCTCTCTCTCTCTGTGTCTCACACACGCACACATACAAACACACACATAAATGGGAGCCAGTATAGCGGCTAGGTGCTCGCCTGCACATCGAAAAGTCGTGGATTCAGATCCTGACAGGGCCAGACATTTCTCCAAAAATAAAAGACCTTGGCTTCCTTTTCGACCAGTCTGAAATGGGTACCAGTAAAATCCTGGGAAATAAAGGCGGCTGGCGTGATGCTGACCACATCGCAAACAGAGTCCAGATTATTATATAAAATATAAGTCTAGCCATACGTGCACAATACAGCTGAATGCATGGGAAAAGGTCCATGACTTCAAATATATCTATATATAGAAAGAGAGAGATAGATAGATAGATAGAGAGAGAGAGAGAGAGAGAGAGAGAGAGAGAGAGAGATATAGAGAGAGGTGGGGTAGGGGGGTAAGAGACAGCGAGAGAGAGAGAGGGGTGGGGTGGGGGGGGGGTAAGAGACAGCGAGAGAGAGAGAGAGAGGTGGGGGGGGTAAGAGAGAGCGATAGAGAGAGAGAGGTGGGGTGGGGGTAAGAGAGAGCGAGAGAGAGAGAGAGAGAGAGAGGTGGGGTAGGGGGTAAGAGAGAGCGAGAGAGAGAGAGAGAGAGGGGAGGAGACAATATTGATTTCTCCTTATCTGCATCATTATTAGTATTTTCCTCATCATGGTTATCAATAAAATCTTATAGTATCAATCCCAGCGCGGATTCAAGGCCTCAAAAGGGGGGGGGGTGGGGGGGGGGTGATGGAGGGTATTAGACCAACTCACCCTTCCCAATAATTAGCACGTCATTAAAAGCGACAAATTAGAGCTGTTTTCTTCAACATCGGAGTACTTCTGCCTGAGCTAAGAATCGAAGAGCTAACATTGTCATGCAAATAAACCAATCTGTAGAACTGATCTGCACGCAAAACAAGTTCTGGAACAAACCTAAAATCTATATGTGAACGAACAACTTTCCGGTGGAGTTTACAACTGTTGTGAGCTGAGAGGAAGAAGAGGGAATAGCATTATCTGCATTCATCATCATCATGTGGCAGGTCCTTTGCAGAACGTCGCTCTCATCGCGATCTGTCTGAAAGAAACTCGGTCTGTCGCCAGCTCTCCCGCCTCATGCACTTTCATCTTGAAGGAGTCACTGTGCCCATCTTCGTGTTGGTCGGCCCCTGTCGCTCCATTATGGTACCGTACCTTCTGCTTTTTTTTTTTTTTTTTTTCAATCGGCCATGGCGCTTGATATGACCAAAATATTTCAGCTTCCGAGACAAGATGCTGTTTATTTGCAAATCTTCCTTGATGTTCAGATCTTTTAGAATGTCGTTATTTCTTCCCTTTGTTTCCCTATGGTATTCTGAAAATCTTTCTATAGTATTTTAGCTCAAAAGTCCCTATTTTATTTTTTTTATTTTTTTTTTGTTTCTAAATTGATGACTGGAAGTTAGTCAATGACTCACATTCGCATGTTGCTACATGCTCTCAACATGCTCTCAACATGCTCTCAACATTATTTGTTTGGATCCATGCTGATGCTTGACCATGGACTTTTAATGTTATTTATTCTTTGTCGTGCTATGGCCATCCTCGGTTCGATTTCTGTCAGCACGATCTGATCATGTTAGGTTGTCTAGCGTGTTCTTCTATCTTTCTACTTCTTTCTATGAGTGCCGATCAATACACTTTCTGTTACTTGATTAATTCATAATATTTAACGGCCTCAAAGATTCATCTTCTGTTTATTTATAGGAATGATGTTATCAGCAAATACATTATCAGTATTATCTGTCACCACGTCTTGGTGAGATATGATTGCGCTACCGTATAGCAGTAGCTGGCACTTGTTGTCTTATGTTAACGCCGAATGTTGGACGGCGTATAGCAAACCTGACATCACATATTATATATGTCAACGGTTTCGGGGTGGAGGGGCGCCTTGGGGAGAATACTAGCCTTATGGTAGGAAGAGAAAATGAAATCTGAAAACTTTATGTTATGGCAGGGCAGACCAGACCCTTCGCCTTGACTGGCAGCTGGTCTGGGGTGAAAGCTCCAACAGGCGGACAAACAGAGCACTGCTCTTTTGACCAGGCAGCTTCTGCAGCGCACCTTGTTCCAAGCGCACTGGTGTTATCTTTCCATTGGAGTAAACAAAATCGCTTCTTGGCCCTTTGGCTAAGATCAAAGTGTAGCTCTGCTGCGCTGGTCTGGCCAAGAGGACGGGGATCGATCACAACCAAGTCACGGGTGAATCCCAAACGGCATGAGCCAACTCTAAAAAACTCATACCGGGCTGTTTCGAGGTTCAGTCTGGATTCTTCTCTTTTCTTCTGCCTTTCTATCCCCAATGGAGCATGCGCCCTCAACCAACTCACACCAAGTCGTTCTATCCTTCGCTATTACATGGAGCTCTCCTCATGTCTTCCCCATCTTTCTAACTTAATTCTCTTGCTCTCTTTTCCATTTTTTTTTGGCCTTACTTTATTTCTGTGCCTCTGTGGGTTCCAATGCAAAGACATTCTAGTTATGCTGTTCTCCTGTTTTCTCAAATGGCGTCCTTTCCAACGCCAGCGTGTTTTCCTCACCTCTTGGTCCACTGGATACGTAATATCCTTCGGGTTGTTGGGCGACCAGGCTGGGAATTTGGGAAACCGACCCGGTACGGGGGAATCGTGAAGCATGGGTAACATCTGGACACTAGAATCCTGCCCACGTGCTATGGAAAGGAGGAACTTCACTGGACAATGGGCTTTGAGTCTCATGCCTCTTCATGGTACAACATACACTACTACCACCCCCAACAGCTATCGTCATCACTATAATAGTCAATATCATGCTTCAGCGATCTATATTCTCCTCAATGTCATCATTATTACCCGGAATCATCGTCGTCTTCTCTTCCTGCTGTACGGCTTCCGGTATCGAGATTCTGGTTCCTGCTCCTCTGACCGCCTCGCCCATAAACACATGGTGCTGTTGTAGTGTTTCTTTGCCATTATCTGTACTTCCCTCTCCTCTTTTGGCATTTGTCCTGTATAGGATGATCTCATAAGGTATTCTCTCTCTGTAAAAAGTGAAGGATCTTTTTCTACGACTTGGGGTGTAGAGGGCATATAGGGCTAGACTTATAGTTTATAAATCAATCAGCACAGGATATGCGATGTGGTCCGCATCACGCCGATCGCCTTTACTTCCTGGGACTACACCCGGTACCAACTCAAGGCTGGGTCGGCCTGAGAGCCAGGGTTATTTTTGAAAACAGAGACTTCTCCGCCAGGGCGCGAACTCACGACCTTCCGATCCGCAGGCGAGCGTCTAGCCGCTCTGCCAGGGCAACTCCCATTCTCTCTCTCTGTAGGCAAACGTATTTTAAATGCTGTTTTTGTATGCAGTTTAATAACATTATTAACTTCATCATTATAGTTACCTTTATCATGATTTTCATTAGACCCTAGAAGAGCTTTTAGCCTGCAGTATGTGTGTGTGCGACCGTACGTATGTGTGTTTATATGCCCGTGTGTGCCTAACTGTCGACACGACACTGGGCTACAGCCTGGTAACAGTGAGACGACAAAACTACGACACTGGGCTACAACCTGGTAACAGTGAGACGACAAAACCACGACACTGGGCTACAACCTGGTAAAAGTAAGACAACAAAACCACGACACTGTAAAACCTGGTAAAAGTGAGACGACGACCCCAACAGACATCTATCACACAAGCTCAAGCCCACTCAACAGACATGTGATTTGATAATACGCAATTAGTCAATGACAGATCTCCCTCCTGTCTCCGGTTTCTGAAGGCGTCTGAATGAATAATATGCAAATTCAAAAGTATCAGCTCAGATTAGAAGCGTCAGAGGAAGAATGACGGAAAGACAGATGAAAATTACAGAGGACGTGTGTGGGCGGAATATCTCCTTGTTTTCTTCTTTAGATATACCGGATAAAGAGTGATCCCTATGTGACAATACTAATTGACATCTCGTTTGTCCTTATTTGTATTCAAACAAAGACACTCTGATCATTGAAAAACGTATCAATTTGTGCCATTTATCTTGCTAAAGCCAACTACAAGAGGTGTCAGCAACGTTTGAAACTGTCACACCAAAGAATGTTGTTGGCAGCAATGTCCATCTATAGGACCCATGGGACTGCAGGTAACAGCTGAATGGTATACTTTTACGGGTGCCCTTATTACGATTTATTTTAAGGTTGAACAGGGTATCTGGGATCTGTCCTGCTGGTCTGCCGTCCATACTGAGTTTGAAAAAAAAAATTAGTATGGAATGGTAAATGGATGCTGTTTTCGTTTCCAGGTCTAGGATAAGAGTAACTTCCCTTACCATTTATTCCCACTTGGGTGGCTGGACCTCTCCTATGTTGCAGGGAGTCATGTTTTTGTGATTGTGAAATGTTTAACCGTTTCTTCTTTTCTCATCTTTTTTTCACCGCTTGCGTGATTATTTTCACGTTCCGCTGCCTGCACGACGTTCGGGATTATGGAAACAGCGATATTTGTGTATCCCTACGCTCCTTGTAACTGCTTTCTGTCTCTCGCGGGAAAAGCCAGCGCCAATGAACGTAGAAATACACAAACATTCCATTTTCGATAACCAAAAATTATCTCGCCTGTGACGCTTCCCCCTCCAGTACTTCTTTTTTATACACTAAAGACTGCGGCGCGTTAAAAACAATCACAACATCACAACCTCCCACAAACATGACATACTCCGAGCGAACGCCAAACAAAGCCATATCATAACACCCCGGCAACATAGAAGAGATCCAGCGACCTAAAGAGGCATGAATGGCAAGGGAAGTTACACTAATCCTGGGTCTGGAAACGTGAATAGGTCCGGTAAATCTTTAGGTATTAGCCTGGAAAGGATGAACCCATCGATCTATCGACAGATCGAAGCAATCCACGTCGACAACACTCACGCGAATTTCAATAGCAAACAACAGAGGAACAAAGACCTACAGACAGCAGTCGTGTCATTGTATCTCCTGTTTCAAAGCTGCCGTTAACTTCCTGTGAGCTGTGTAAACAGCCGTGCATGCGATAAATAGGCGGTGTTCTAATTACTTTGTACTTCTGATAGTTTTAGATTGCTCTATCAATAAAATAATCACGGAAAATCGATCAATAGAAAAAGTATATTGCCGATTTGTATACAAAAACAGTGGCAGCGCTGTGATTAGATGGTTGTGTAGAAACGTTAGCACCGGGTTCGACTCCGTGTCGAATTAGATTTTATAGTTTATTTTAAATATTTCATTCTTATATTCCTTGGTTTGTGGCGTTGGTAGTCATACATATCATTCACGTATATCTCGTGTACTTTCAAACAGTGTTGACACCAGTTGTGTGTCATGTTATGATGTCAAACAATTAAACATCCTTAAAATTCGAATAAAAAATATTTGGGTCTGAAAGCAATGGCCTACCCGCTATGCCCTCCACCCTCTTCCCTTTTCAAGTTGTATTTAGTGCTAGGCCTGTGGTTTTCACTGACTGGTAAGTACTAGATTGGTGATGTAATCAGGCACTGACTCTCATTGGCAGATCACAGTTATCAAACAGAAGGACATCAATGGCATCCCGCCGACAACGCCAGTTGGCCGCCAGAAAACAACCCTCCTCTTGGCAACAAGATTTGGCAAGGAAGAAGGTCTTTCATAAAATTGACAAACAGACTCAGAACACCGAAAACCTAAGTAATATGTTATACTCTTTAATATAAGTGTGCTTTGTTCCACTTCAGACTGACTAACTGACTGATTGACCGACTGACTGATTGACGTTTAACCACACTAGGACAGTACAGCTAGCAACCAGCACCCGGTGAGACAACAGACCATCATTTGGATGAGGATCACCAGGACACAAATCCCAGAAACACCGTTCAATCCGAAGGCTATATTTAGAGCCAATGACATCACCGGAATGGGGCTTTGAAATAAGAAACAAACTGAGTCTTGTATTGAGGCGGATTGTTTTGTTCCACCTCATATGTTTGATTTATTAAAAACTACTAGTTGTGTAGAACTTATGGTAGTTAACGGCTGTTTATAGCACCATTGCAAGGTCCTTTGGATACAAACAACAGAATCAGCAGAGAACCAAGATTATTATGGCCTGGAGAGAATGAGGCACCTGGTTGTAAACAAAGGGTCTGGCCGGCTGACTACACTCAAAGGAAAAGCAAGACGGACATATAACGAGATCGTGATAGATATACACTTCCATAAGCGCCCCGTTCCTAACTTCAGTGCCAAACGCAGAGTTACAATTCCGATGGTGCCAGTAAATGTCTGATTGTACATTCGCCCCATAGTTCCCCTGAGTGTTGAGCGCCGGCCAGATCCACGGGTAAATCATCGCAGCGCGATTCTCCTCAGACCGCAATTATTTATTTGTGGCTCTGCACTGTTCACTCGCTCCCAAAGGGCCCTCACAACGTCATGTTTGTCAGACATCAATTCACCACTAAGTGGTGCAAAACTGGCCAGTCTATCTGCCTGCTTATTTCCCAACACATCGGCATAACCTGGACAAAATATCTAAAGGATGCTAACTACCCGAGACCTTTGAAAGGATGCTTGCCACTCTAATGGAGCATGCCTGTCTCCACCTTTCTCAGCCTACTCTGTGAGTCAGATACCTCGGCGACCGGGTCGCCCATTGGCTGGCCAGCAGACGGCTTCGTCGTCGGTCGGGACAGTATTTGGGTCTGTTCTCCTGGGATAGCATCAACACTGCAAGGGTCCTTTTAAAGGCTTCTTGGTGGCGAATATTGCTAAGCTATTTTAAACGGCGCACACAAACCTAGTCACAATTATAACCAAAAGCTCCCCCTTGGGGGATGCTGGTTGAACGTGAGATTTTCTCTGGGTGTGTGCTCAAAATCGAATCAGATGGGAGTCAGTTACAATTACATGTGTGTACAAATGCTTCTAAATCCAGCAGTGACCTTGAATTGAAAAGTGAATAATTCACTTGTTTACTGCAGTGATTCCCAAGCTGTGCTCCGCGGCGCCCCGGAGAGCCGCGATCTCTTCACAGGGGCGCCGCGATTTATTTGAAAATACACCAGTTATTTTGTATTTTGTATCTCCTACATACGAATAATCAAACTTTTACTGAGGTTGGGGTGACGTGGAAACATTTCTAATTGAAAAAAAAAAAAGGCGCCGCGAATAAGACAAGTTTGGGAAAAACTGGTTTACATAGTTACCCATTGTTTTCTGTTTCAGTTGCACGACTGAGAGCCAGGCTGGAGGTTTTGGACCTTGTAGTGGATAAATCACTTCCAGAGGATGCGTTTTTAGGTAAGTTGCATTCACTGTTGCGTTCATATAATCAGATGAAACATTGCTTATAGATAGATCATGTGTGAGCTGTGAAGTTCATATTAGAGATAACAATGCAGATATAGATAATCTACTTCGGGTGATTGAAAGAAGAAGAAGAAAGAAGTTTACAGATGAATTAATAAGAGTAGTTTTAATGTTCATGTTTAAGTGTGTGTGCGGTTTTTTTTTTGTTTTTTTTTACTTTAAATCAGAATGGGTTTGAAGCTAGCAAATTCGACATTGTATTATGAACAGTACAGCAACACATTATAAAGTCGAAAGATATCTGCCATATCTATCACTGAAAAACTGGGTGCACACAGCGGCCAACCAGGCAATTAATCTATTACCTGCAATGTAAACCGCCTTTAGATCTTGTTTCCAGCCCACACACAACGTTGGGGGGGGGGGGTGGTTGGGGGGCAATATGGGGTGTTTTTTTTTTGGGAGGGGAAGCAATTTTACTGGTATGGGAAAAAAAGGGGGGGGGGGGTTACAAAATGGACTCGTTCAGCGTGTAAGTTACAAAGGCAGCATAAAAATTTTAGAGGTGGGGCATAGCACACACACACACACACACACACACACACACACACAATAGCTGGGAAAAGCTGCTTTGCAATGATAGAAAAACAAGCAAGTCAGTCCTTGGCAAGAAAGATGAAAGTCATAACTCATTTCAAAAATCTGACGCACACACGCTACATGAAGAAATGTATTCGAGAATCTAGTAACAACTTGCAAAATTGTTGGAAAAAGAGCCAGGGAAAGTGCAGAGACATAAATATGGGTTAGTTCTACAAGGCGCGTTTTCTAAGTAAGTCCCATTTTGACCGCAGCGACAAACAACGATGTAAAACGTAAATGTGCATACACAGTCTGTTTCTGTGGTTTATCAACTAGCTGTGTCCGATTTTGTCACTGTCGAAATCTTGTTTGATGCTGCGTGTCAGTGATTTTTAATGAGTGCAAACATAAATACTCTCGCCTGTTACGAAGTTCGTGCTGTGGTCTGTTTGTTGTTGTTGTTGTTGTTGTTGTTGTTGTTGTTGTTGTTGGCTTAAAACAACTGCTGCAGAAATTCACAGGCAAAACTCATTGAGGTTTATGGGCCAGATGTTATGACTGATAGGACGGTTAGGAAATGGTGTTGAATGTTTAAAGAAGGGCTAACAAATATCCATGACGAAAATCGTAGCGGTCGGCCGAGTGGGGTGAGAGACGATTTGGTCGAAGATGAGAACCAAAAAATTCAGGAAAATCGTCGTTTCATAGTTGCTGCGTTGTGTGTCGAATTTTCGGAAATTTTACGTTAACTGATTTATGACATTGTGACAAGAAACCTTGGATACCCCACACACACACACACACACACACACACACACACACACACACACACACACACACACACACACACACACACACACACACACACACGTGTACCATCAAAAATAAAAGACGTGGGTTGTTTTCCTCTGGAATTGTGCTTTTGCATGATAATGCTCAAACTCACGTCGTAGATGGAACTATTCAACTGCTGCCAACATTTTACTGGGAAATTGTTGGCCACCCGCCCTTCAGCCCCAGTCTGGCGCCAAGTGATTACCACCTTTTCAGGCATGTAAAGAAGTGGCTGGCATCCTAGCGGTTTGAAACTGATGATGAACTGCAGACGGGCGTCAATGAACGGATCAAGACACTGGTGGCAGACTTCTGTGATATGGGAATTAAGAACCTGGTGTCACGATACCCAAAATGTGTTAAGGTAAATCGTGACTATGGTGAGGAATAATGTAAATGTGTGGTTCACTTTTGGCTGCGATAAATCATTTTTAAAACGATGCTTTTTCCCGGGACTTCCTCAAAAAACGTGCCGCGTAGAAGAGAGGAAGAGGTGTCAAACCTGACATATCTAAGCACAATGAATCCAACAGCGAAGCACGAAACTAGAAATATGAGCATAGGAACAAAATGTCTTTCAGAAAATATTTTGATTCATATTCTCTGACATCCCCTGTACAGCCAAAAAAGAAATGCACCCCTGGCTGTTTCGAAAAAATAAACGCCTGGACACCAAGTGGACTTTCGTCAACAAAATGGTGACCATGCAAGAGTTCCTTGTGGCGGCCAGTGACGCTCGGAAACGGAAAGACGAGGTTTGTAATCATGCGAATTACGTACCTTCATTCTGTCTTCTGCCCTGCCCCACACCCCTTTTTTCCAGGCTGCTAGCTCAAGGTTTGACACTCTTAGCTTAGGAAAATTCAAGCTAGAAGACAGACTGCAGAATGCCATAACAGTAAAGTACAGAACTCTTGCGAGCCCTTCTCGCGTATTGGGCATACAAGGATAGACCTATATTTTATAGATCGATAGGTACTCGGCGGGTGATGTGATCTACATCACGCCGGCCACCTTTACCTCCCATGCCCTCACCTGGTACCCACTTAAGGTGCTGTCGACCTGGAAGCCAAGGTCATTTTTGAAGACTGTCCGGCTCTGTTCGGATTTGAACCCACGACCTTCGGATCAGCAGGTAAATGTCTGGCCTCTTCGCCACAACGACTCTCGCAGTATGCCACAGCCGCCTGTATTTACCACTTCTGCTGTGTAGTTGGGGGTAGGTTGTCTCTGAGGCTGAGGAATTAGGGTCGCTTGGCTAGTACAGTTGCCGCGCACTGAGCAGGCTAGGGCTTTATAATTCCTCTCTCCCTGTATGAGTTCCGGGGCCGTATGGAGGAGGGGGGTGAGGGGGGAACAGACCCCAACAAGGATATCCTGAGGTTCGACTAACTGGTGGTTTCTTTCGAAGTGGGAGTACATCTGCTTCAGAGACATGACACAAACAGTCTGCACACAAACAAGCTAGATGTGTGGAACGGATGTACGTGCAAATCTCAAATTCTGGAGCAAGACTAAAGTCCAGAAATAGATGCACAACCAGAATTTTCCACCAGAGTTTACAGTCGGTAAAAAGAAGAAGATATTTGCCCCTGACAGGAAAGGGGAAAACTTCTACAACCTTACTGATGATTCGAACACAAGTCTTTCACCTGAGAGTTCTGCATTCCTAACCATGGGGGTAATTTTTCAGTGCTTTGCCACGGAGGATTAAAATCTCAAGGATAATTTTCACACAGGTGCAAGTCACGGAAACCTCTTTCAACCGTATAGCCATTTAGCACAGGTATATTTAGGCATCATCTGGTAATCTGGTAATCCTAGTTTCAGCTTCATAGCAAACTGGTCACCCCATAGTTGCTCCGCTCCTGTGCCAACGAAAAACACGCGTAGCTTACAGTGTCACGCCATGCACTCAACTCAGAAGATGGGCGACGAAACTATATCCTTCCAGTCTACAAATGGAGCAATAAAGCAAAGGCCACGTCTGGCAGAAAAAAAAAAAACTTTGCCACGGCTAAAGATTTAAAAAAAAATTGTGGTCGTGCCTAGCGTCCATTTTGACCTGAAGCATTACATGAGAGTTAATAAACTGTCACCCCAGCAGTACCCTCATTATTAGCTGGGAAAGGAACTTAGGACATTACATCCACCAGCAGGTGTTACCCCTACAACGACCTGTCTGCCTTCGTTAATGACTGTTCACCCAACAGCCATGCAGTTCTTTGGCACGAATGAGACACCTTGAACTTGGGTTTAGGACTGCCGATTTAGGCATCATGAAATGGGGAGCCGCTATAGTGTAGCGACTAGACTCTCCGAGGTCCTGAATGAGCCGGATTAGTTTCCTCCTAGAAATGACCCAGGCTCGCGCACCAACCCAGGCCTAATAGGTAAAGTCGTGGGAAGTAAAGGCTGCTCACGTGATGGTGGCCACATCATCTATAAAGTAGAGATCTATCTGTATATGTCCGTTACGCCCAAAGGCGGAAGGGTGTGTGTGTGGGGGGGGGGGGGGGAGTCCTTAACTTACTTACTTGCTAATCATAAAATGGTTACGAATTAAGCTGTAGACCGGTGTATATACTATAGGTCTAGCCCAATGCACCTAAAGGCGTGGGAAGAGGTCCTTTACATGTATTGTGTGTATGACAGTGGGTTTTCTGTGTTACCAAGAGGTTTTTACGGTTAACTCATTCCGGTACCAGGTACTCACTGTACGTTTCTTGGTATCATCATCATCATCACCTTTACGTGCCTTGTTTACAGATGTGGGCGATCATGTACCTCCACAACATGCGATCTCCAAACATTTATACAATTTAGAGAGCTGGAAGTTAGTGCTATATAAAGTATAGAAAACTCAGATGTAGTGCTATTTAAATATAGAAAGCTCAGATGTACTGCTTAAAAAAAATATAGAAAGCTCAGATGTAGTGCAATATAATAACCCGGGTTTTTTTTAAAGAAATGTAATCGGGATTTTACTGTGTAGGTGTGGGTGTGTGTGTGTGTTATATTGTATAGGAACGAAAAAATAATAAACGATAAGAAGGAAGAGAAAGATGAGAAGAAAGAAAAGGACTGATCGTGATGATGATGAGGAAGAGGAGTAGGAGGAGGAAGAGGTGGCGGAGGAGCAGGAGAAGGTGTACACTTTTGTTCCCTCATAGGTCTTGGTGAAACTCGTACATTTAATTACAATTGCTATCAAACCCATAATAATATGTATTTACAAGCTCTAGCAACAAACGACACTGATATTAATTTCCCTGATATCAATTTCTTCTTATTCTTTGCGTTCACAGGCTGTAAACTCTGGTTGTTCGTCCACTTTTGGACTGCAGTCCTGTTCCAGAACCTGAGTGTTGTGTGTGCATCCGTTTGACAGATCTGACAAATTTCTGTGCAGACTGTTACTTCCTTGCCTCTCATGCGGATGCACTCTGACTTCGAAGGAAGCTCCCAATTAGTCGACTCTTACGACATGCTTTTGGGTAGGCAATGGGTCTATTCTATAACAGGGCCCTAGAACCCACACGGGGGGGGGGGGGATATCCGTTTAAGAAGAAGAAAAAGAGGATGATCATAACGATAACGATAGCGAAAAGGAGAAGGACGAGGCGTAGGAAGCGGAGGAGAAGAAGAAGTGATTGTTAGTCCCCACATTACACATGTAGTACATGTAATGGCATAATGAAAACATTCAAAATCTTTACAGGCTCAAGCAAAATCCTTCCATTCTGATTCACAAAAAACGATACTGATGCCAGTGAAAAAGACTTCAAGCTGTGAAACTTCATCTATTACGAACACGCCATCAAAATCAAGGAAAGAAACACACAAAGCAGAGGCAAAAGACTCCATCCAGAACGCCGTAGTTTCAAATGAAAGATTTCCAAAGGAAACAATCCCAATTATGATTCAGTACAGAAACAACCAAGAAGCCAGACCCGAAACATCAAATAAATCCTTTCCGAAAGATAAGATACCTGATGTATGTCGCTGCAGCAGGACTGAAAACTATGATACAGTTTTACAGGCAACAATGATTGATGATTCCATAGTTGCAGCAGGTAGTAACGGCAATATAGTTTCAGAACCTTCCGATAAACATTTATTGGCCTCAACAACTACACCTCTAGTTAATGGTGTTAGTAGTTTAAATTTAGAATTCTTAAAATTGGATAAACTGAGTCGCAATGAACGGAAACTGCATCTTCGGCCGTCTTTGAAACCAGCCGACTTGAGTAAATTCAGGACAATGGCTCGGGATTTAGAGAAGACATTGAGGTTTGTATGGAGTCCTGAGTCTGTTTCAAAAATATGTCAATACTGTAGCAAAAGCGTGTGTGTGGGACAACGGTTTAACATGTACCTCGCTGTGAAAGGGAGTCGTGACACTCAAGCTTCCCAGTCGAAACCCTCAGATAGAATAAAGAGACGTATTGCGGATGTAACTGCAATTTATGCCTTGGCTTACCACTGACTGAGTTTCATTATTAGTAGTTATGTGAGTTCTTAGATGGCAACGCATCCCACTAAGCGCTCATAGTGGATGACTTGCTTCAGTCGCGCACAAGAGTTCCGAACACGACTATTAGATTCCTACAGGAGAGTCAGAAGAGGCAAAAGTAAGGGGAGGGAAAAGTAAGGAGAGGCAAAAGTAAGGAGAGGCAAAAGTAAGGAGAGGCAAAAGTAAAGAGAGGCGAAAGTAAGGAGAGGTAAAAGTAAGGAGAGGCAAAAGTAAGGAGAGGCAAAAGTAAAGTAAGGAAAGGCAAAAGTAAGGGGAGGCAAAAGTAAGGGGAGGCAAAAGTAAGGGGAGGCAAAAGTAAGGAGAGGCAAAAGTAAAGTAAGGAGAGGCAAAAGTAAGGAGAGGCAAAAGTAAGGGGAGGGAAAAGTAAGGAGAGGCAAAAGTAAGGAGAGGCAAAAGTAAGGGGAGGCAAAAGTAAAGTAAGGAAAGGCAAAAGTAAGGGGAGGCAAAAGTAAGGAGAAGCAAAAGAAAGGGGAGGCAAAAGTAAGGAGAGGCAAAAGTAAAGTAAGGAGAGGCAAAAGTAAGAAGAGGCAAAAGTAAGGAGAGGCAAAAGTAAAGTAAGGAGAGGCAAAAGTAAGGGGAGGCAAAAGTAAAGTAAGGAGAGGCAAAAGTAAGGAGATGCAAAAGTAAGGAGAGGCAAAAGGAAGGAGAGGCAAAAGTAAAGTAAGGAAAGGCAAAAGGAAGGAGAGGCAAAAGTAAGAAGAGGGAAAAGTAAGGAGAGGCAAAAGGAAGGAGAGGCAAAAGTAAGAAGAGGGAAAAGTAAGGAGAGACAAAAGAATAGAAACACCATGCTAAGCCTGGACTAGATTACGTGTCCTATCGTAACCAAAAATATTGTCTAAGGAAAGAGTGCTGCAACATAATACACAACATCAATTGTGATCTTATAGTGCGATCACTCTTTTTATGATGGATGAACACATTGCGACGAAGATAAATGGATGATCAATGAAGCCATGTCTGCCTATCACCTGTCAAATTCCCTCACATCGGCAATCTCTCCAGACATGAACAAAACACCCTGGCGAACTATTTTCAGGTGCAGCTATAGGCGACCCACTGCCCGATCGTGCAGATAACCTACGTTATGTGCAGTGGCAGTCCTCTGGCGGCTCTTCCTCTAAGAGACCCCACCATCTGAATCCCGACCTCCCGTCTGCTACTCAGTTACTCACTGTTCACTTCTATGATGATAAGAGTTTTTAGTATAGTGGATGAAATTATTCGGTACAATATAACTTTCCCCCAAACACGGGGATTCCGTGGAAATTCCACAGCTGACTTGACAGTCCACTATTTCAAGGGGTGCAAGAGTGCTGCTGTTGTTAAGTGTTAATCTAGTGTGTTATGGTGTGATATATTTATGTCTGTTGGTGCGCAATCGGCTGCTTGTTGATGCGCAGTTGGTTGGTTTACAATACTAGTCATGTTTTTTGAACATTTCAACATGTGACTGTATAGCGCAGTTGGTATCACGTCCGCCTTATAAATGAAAGACCCCGCGTTCAATCCCTGCGTCTTGCAAAGAGACTTTCCCCGATTTCAACAGTGGTGTCCTCTCCGCCGATAACTGTAGGATTTAAAGAGCAAATAAAATGGAGGAAAATGCAGGAGATGCGGTAGCTGCTACTCGTGAGTCCCAGCCATCTAGCTTAGCCCCACTCTCTCGGCGGTAGGCGTATAGTCGCCGGAAAAAAGGCCGCAGTTTTCCGTACTGGTATATCCAGACAACAGGTGGACTTTTGACACTGGCAAACGGTCGTGTGTTTTTCCGACAGCGATAATACACCATCTATGTGATGGTTGTTTCTGCAACGTCTCGTTCTGTGCAGAATGTCCTGCTGTTACAGGAAGGCAATGCAGGTCTCATTGTCTCTTACAGATGTTACTAATTGTAGAAAATTCATAACTGGAATGAACGGCAAACAAAGATGACAACTGCTGCAACCAGACGCAGCAAATATGAAGACTGCTGACGCGCGGTAAACACAAGCCATAAGAGGCGCCAACAAGCGCGCGCTTTTGCGATCTCATTAGAAGGGAAATATCCCCCCAACCCTACCCCCCCACTCCCCTGGAAATTATTTGAATGTGTCCCGTAACGCCATCGTTACGTCGTGGGGTACGTTATAAATATTGTACCTGTTATTCTTCTTTGAGATTTTAACATTGACAAAAATAAACCCAGCCAGACATGGGGTGATATCATAATATAATATAATCTAAAACAAGTAATTAATTCTCCCACGAAAGTTACGGAAACTTTATCAACTATAATTGATTTTTTTTTTTTTTTTTTTTTTTTTTTTTTTACGTATCTAGAAACCATGAGTTGTAAACCCTTTGGCTCGGTACTATGAATATCGCAACCCTTCGGCCTTGATTCCATTATAGGTATCGTTAATCTGGGAGAAATGTGGCTTTTCTGCCTACGCCCGGGAGTGAACCCGGACCACAAGGAGTTCGTCACCCTGCCGCCGCGAACGTCAGGTTTAACCAACTTTTATCCAGCAATCATCATTAAATGTCCTGTCCCTACCACTGCTATCAGCGATCACTTTCCAGTATGCTGTACGTGGTCAACAACTGGGTTCAAAATTCCTAAAGATTGACATCTGACAATTAAATTTAGAAATTTTAAAACTTTCAATCAAGATTTATTTGTACACGGTTTGTGAAACTCAAAGCTAGACCATGTATACCAGCTTCCTGAACCGGACGAGGCTATAGAGTACTTGACAAAAACAGTCGACAGTGTATTCAATAAACATGTGTAAATTAAAGAAATTAGAGTTAAACGTCAAACCAAATCGCCCTGGATCACAAGCGAAGTTTCGGAAAGTATGAGAGAACGAGATACGACACACAAGAATACAAATTTCGAACTTACTGTAAACTGAGAAATAAAGTACAATATTTAATTCTTAAAAACAAGAAAGACCACTTTAACAAATTAATTACAGACAAAATAAATAATGCAGATATATAGAAGGCTATCAACATACTAACCAACAAGAAACCTTCAGACAGAGCTATATAGAATTCTCTAGCCTGTGATGATTTCGTTTCTTTCTTTAAATCTTCTTCTTTCTTTTTCACGTCTTCTTCGATCCTTCTGTCTCAAAACTCATATCCCCCTGCGTGGGTTCCGGGGCCCCATTGTGGGGAAAACAAGAATAGACCCGCTGCCTCCCAAAAAGCATGTCGTAAGAGTCGACTAATTGGGGAGCTTCCTTTGAAGTCGGAGTGCATCTGCCGGAGAGGCAAGGAACCAACAGTGTGTATTCAAGAGAATGAGATCTGTAAAACTGATGCACACGCAACACTCAGGTTCTGGAGCAGGACTGCAGTTCAGTAGTGGACGAGCAACCAGAACCTCCGCCAGAGTTTACAGCTGGTGAACGCGAAGAAGAAGAAGAAGACAACTCATATCAGGAAACCTGTAACTTTTATGAAAGCTTTCATGCAGTCCAAATCTCCTCGTGTATCACACCGTTTTGTTTTCATTGTGGTTGAAACAGGCCTGTTAGCGTCTCTGTTGGCAGCACAATGTTGACAGTGTTGGAGCACATGCTTAGCACACGCATACTATTTCATTCCCTCGAATCTATGTAAACAGTAATTCAAGATCAAGGATTTCCACGTTTGCCAGTAAGCATCCTGTAAAGGAATGCATCGTGGGAAGGTAACCATCGTGGAAAGGAATGCATCGTGGGAAGGTAAGCATCGTGGGAAGGAATGCATCGTGGGAAGGTAAGCATCGTGGGAAGGAATGCATCATGGGAAGGTAACCATCGAGGGAAGAAATGCATCGTGGGAAGGTATGCATCCTGGAAAGGAATGCATCGTGGGAAGGTAAGCATCGTGGAAACGTAAGCATCCTAGAAAGGAATGCATCGTGGGAAGGTAAGCATCGTGGAAAGGTAAGCATCCTAGAAAGGAATGCATCGTGGGAAGGTAAGCATCGTGGAAAGGTAAGCATCCTAGAAAGGAATGCATCGTGGGAAGGTAAGCATCCTGGAAAGAAATGCATCGTGGGAAGGTAAGCATCCTGGAAAGGAATGCATCATGGGAAGGTATGCATCCTGGAAAGGAATGCATCGTGGGAAGGTATGCATCCTGGAAAGAAATGCATCGTGGGAAGGAATGCTTCATGGAAGGAATGACACTGCTCACTGTCATCAGACGGGAATGTAGAGCTGTTTAATTTCATCAGTCCATCTTCTCCTTGAGCACATTTTTGCGCTAAAATCGGATCTGTTTGTGTGTTGGCAAGTGATTTGGCTGAAACTAGAACAAACCATTTGATTGTATGTTCCTCAATGACTTTGATATTTTCTACAGGGATGCTGGTGTGTTGGGAAATTAACAGGCAGATTGATTGACTAGTTCGGTACCACTTGATGGTCTGAAGAGAATTGTGCAGCAAGAAATGCCCAATAAATCTGGCCAACGCTTAAAACTCAAGTAAGCGGTGAGACGGGCACACAGACAGAGTGTTGCTGGTAGCAATGGAATTGGAACTCTGCACTAGCTCCTGAAAATAAGGATGGTGTGCTTATGGGAATGTTCCCGAGTGCTTGGATGTTGATTCGTAACTCATAACTCAATGTATCTGGTGCAAGATGTTCCCACAGTTTGTCTGTAACTATCATTTCTCACTCAGTGTAAGAAAGCTGGCTCACTTTTAATATAGCTCGTTTACACTGAAACAAAAACAGCTTTCAACAACTGGCAACACTGGATCACCGCTCGGATTCCAATATACATTCTGCCAGTTTATTTCTCATATTTCATCACAATTACTCAACCATAATCATCGCTGTTCACTTCCACAACTATGCCACAACAATAATTCACTCAAGGTTCACGACACTTACTTCAAACTACATTGGCGACATCACGACTGTCTTCTTCCAACTCTTGTACACAAATGACCACGAGTCAACCTCGGACTTTCCCTCGTTTACCTTTCCAGCCCCAAGTATCTCGTGCGGTCGTTTGTGGCACGGATTTTCTGCTTGACTTGCTGTGAGCATAAGACCATGCAAAGCAGGGTCATCGCACTCGCGGCGTCTCCAGTATCTCATCTTTTTTTTTTAATTCAGAAACCATGAGTTGTTAACCCTTAGGTTCGGTATTGTGGATATCGCAACCCTTCGGTCTATTATTCCATGATAAATACCGTAAATCTGGGAGAAATGTTGCTTTTATGCCTAACCCCGGGTGTGAACCCGGACCACAAGGAGTTCGTCACCCGGTCATCGCGCAGTCCGGTTTAGCCAACTACGCTAGAGAGCCGGACGTATCTCATCTCAGAGGTGTTATTTTGATTCTAGCTGGCAGCTTCAACAGGCACCTCATCTCAGATGTATTAAAAGATAAAGGTTAAAGTCGAGAGGATCCCATATGGCTTTGTCTCTCTCTCTCTCTCTCTCTCTCTCTCTCTCTCTCTCTCTCTCTCTCTGCAGAATAGCTTGCCGCCTGCGGATAGCATCGCACAAAGTACAAACTCTGCAGCTCCTGTGACGATTCCCCCAGGGATCTCCATAAAAATTGCACTCGTGAACTGAACGACGCAGCCGTGAAACGAACCCATGACCTTCAGAGCGCGAGGCAATCAGCTTGACAATTTCACCACGGTAACCCCCCTCCCCCCCCCCCTCCCCGTTTTGGTATTGGAATCTGCGCTGGTTGCTGAAAATGGCTAAGCAGCACTTATGGGAATGTCCTGAGCTCTGTGCTGTCGCTTACGGATGCAGGACAATGGGTGACAAGATGCATCATAGCAGATGTGTCAAGTTTCCCCATCATGATGCCTTTGATGAAGAACAAGTTAAAGATCATTTACTTTCAACTGCCTAATGATTATTTGCAATAACAACACACACGGCAGAGTCCACAACAGTAAAACTGTTTATCAGTATATTTCCCTGTGTGGGTCCCAGGGCCCTATTATGGCAAAAACATAGATATAGATTCACTGCCTATCCAAAAGCACGTCGTAAGAGTCGACTAATTGCGAACTTCCTTTGCAGTCGAAGTGCATCTGTCTGAGAGGCAAGGAACCAGCAGTCTGCATACAAATGTGTCAGATCTGTAAAATGAATGCACACGCAACACAGGTTCTGGAACAGGACTGCAGTCCAAAAATGGATGAACGAGCAGAGTTTACAGCTGGTAAATGCGAAAAAGAAGAAGAAGATCAGTGTATTTTTTGTCATGTACTGATTGCAGCGCAGGTGGGGGGGAAATCCATTGATGTTAACTAGGTGTCTCGTAAGCAGGTCACAGGCCACTGTAGTAATGTCAGTTCAATGGCACTCTTGGAAGCGAGTGAACAGTGCTGAGGCGCAGATAGATCATTACGGTCTGAGGAGAATGGCACTGTGAGGAGTTACCAGGGGATCTGGCCGACGAGCAACACTCAGGGGAAGGATTAGACAAATCTACAATTAGACGGTTACTGGTACCATAGGAACTGGAACTCTTCGCTTGCTGCTGAAGATGGGGACTGAGCACTTATGTGAGTGTCCCGAGTGCTGTGATGTCGATTCTTGATTCAACATTCAAATGGTACTCTTAGGAAATATTAACAAAACCTGTGACATAATGGAGCGTGACCAGATGATCTGACTTGACACTAAACAGCACACAAAACAGACAAGCAAAAGATATAATCAGACAGGTGCCATAACACTAATGGTACTGGAATTGGTGCTGGCTGCTGAAAATGGGAAAGAAGCACTTATGGGAATGTCCCGAGTGTTTGATGTCAGTTCTCAACTCAGAAAAAAACAACAACTGGACACATGATAGCTAGTGGAGAGACTCATTATAGCTAATTTTCAGTGGAGAGATGGCCCTATGATGGCATATTTATTGACAATAGAAATACAAAAACCAAAAGGCTCAGTATTATTCAAAAAAATGATTACTGATTACTGATTTAAGAATCAACATCATAGCACACCAGGCATACCCACAGATGCTCCGTCTCCTGCAGCAAATGACTTAAGCTGTTTTAACTGTTCCTGTAGCACACTGATTATACAGACATCATTCTCTTCCTCTCATCCGTCCCTCCTTGCCGGATCCACTCCTAATTCTTCGTTCACACATTCTTACACATATTATTTCCTCTAATCTCATGTCTTTTGTCAACATTCATTCATATATATGTTTTTCAGATTATCTCCCGTGTCCAGTTTGAGTGTTCCCATAGGTATCGCTTGTGTAGCCAGAAAATCAGCTCTTTCATTCCCTCGCACTCCTGCATGTCCCAGGCAGCTTATCCACTTGATTCCCTGTAGTGTTGTTGTGCTGATGCTTAGTTTTTTATTAACTCTTTGAATCCCAAGGAACGCATAATACTTTCGTAGGTTACTTGCCTAGAAGCCCAATGAACGCATAATGCGCCGATTTTACATCTCTTGACTACGCCTTGAGCCTGTGATGCCAAACCCTCTGGGACTCAAAGAGTTAACAATAAATACAAAAATTAGGAGGCACAGTATTATTCAATAAACGTCAACAAAACGTAAGTAGTCAACTAACAAACACAACATATGCCGACAGAACCCTGTGAATGTTTTATTTCAAAAAGTGATGATAACATTTTTGGACAACAGTTATAAATCTTAACAAATCCTCTCAATATTATGCACACCATTTTAGCTTTCCATAACACATCATGAAACTTGTTCAAGAACAGGTCAGCCTAAGAGTATAGTTTTTTAAAATATTTTTTTAATAAATTCTCACTCATTAGGAATCTACGCACATAGTCACCGGACTGACAGACAAACAGATCAGTATATACATGCCCCCAAGTCAACACTGACAATAAACAGCATCAACTTTAGGCATCAGTAAACATCAATGGCATTATACAATGCAGACACACATAAAGATGGCCTCACTCCTACAATAGTTTATCCCAACAAGCAACAACAGTACCAAAAAAACACACAAGGCCTTTATACAATCATCAAGGCAAATAATAGATAATAATTTGTATAAATAAAGTATTAACAAAGCTATAAGGTAGTCCCATAGAGTTACAACCTCTTCCTTACAATTGTTTATCTCAACAAGCAACCACAATATGAGGGAATCTTCACACAATCATCAAGGCAAACAATACATAATAATCTATGTCACTAAAGGATTGAGAAAGGTAAAGGCGAAAGGTCACTGCAAAGCAGACACTGCTATTGGGGTATTAAGATGTATAGAAAAATGACCTCATCCTGATAAATGTACATCTCAACAAGAAACAAGAGAAGATGAATCCTCGCACAATCACTAAAGCAAACAATACAAAATAACCAACATAAACAAAATATTAAAAAGGTAAAACAAATCCCACTGCAGATATTGCATAGAAAGATTACCTACCCTTACAACTGATCATCTTAGTAAGCAACAATAAAAGAAGAATCTTCACACAATCTTTAATTAAGGAAAGATTCCATTATCCTTGTAATTGGTCATCTCAATAAGCAACAACAGAAGATGGACAACAGCATGGACAAATGACCCCCACCCTTACAACTGTTAATCTCAATAAGCAATGACAGAAAATCATACAAATTTTCATCTTTGGAAAGATAACCCCACACTTACAACTGTTTATCTCAATAAGCAACAGAAAATCATACACATTTTCATCTTTGGAAAGATAACCCCACACTTACAAATGTTAATCTCAATAAGCAACGACAGAAAATGATAAAAATTTTCATCTATGGAAAGATGACCGCAACCTTACAACTGTTCATCTCAAAAAGCAACAAAAGAAGAAAAAAAAACTTCATACCATCTTCATGTATGAAGAGAAAACCCTTTAAATACTTTATTTAGTAAATATAGTAATTTTGGGTCCTAGTAAACAGGTGCACAGACAGGTCACTAAAGCCGAGTCAGAAAAGTGACTCTCTCAGGAAAATGGGACCAGAAGTGTCGGTTTTGCAGCTTCTCAGAGTGACAGGGTTAAACAAACATTAAGTTAAACAATAATCAATATCAAAGCAACGTTTCCCCGATGTGAATTTGAATAAAGAAGATACAACAATTTATTGCCTGGCATATTTCGCTGTATCTGGTCAGGTACATACTAGAGTAACAATTGATTAAAATGAAGAAAATAAAATGAACTGAAAAACAAAACTGACTACATTAAAATACTCTGTTTCTCCAGGGCGAACGCAAGGTGAACAGCATGCCTTTTGTCTGCATAATTCTGGACCAAACTTGTTTATCGCCATAGCTTCCACAAATCTCAATAATCTATGGTTGGCAGAAGTGTAAATAATTTGAAAAGCATCTTCCTTCTTTACAATGAGCCCAGACTCCAAAATATGACATGCAATGGCTGATGGTGGAATTTTCAATCAATATAACTAAAATATTAAACAGATAAAAGGAAGTCCAACAGCGGACATTGCCACGAAGTAGTGAAGTGTCCGGCATTTACCCAGTCTAGGCCCAGAAAAGTTGTTAAGTTTCATTCCTCATTAAGAAGTATTAAAAGATAATTATCACTGTTAGAAAACTGATCCCCAACCATAAATGATAATTAAAAGACTGTCTGCCTTATGAAACAAAAAATATTTTAAAAAGTGAACAAGTAAAAATGCATAACATAAGAGGGTATAAGGAAATGATATTAAACATATGCAGTTTTCATACAATAAAATAACAGCTGAAACATGTTTATGAAAATACAAAACTGATATGAAAGAATAATCTTGAGACAGAAGCATAACAAAAACAGTCTCAACAGAATCGTAGCCCTAAACACCCAAGCATAAAAGGAATAAGAACAAAGGTACGATATAAGTAAACTAAGCCTTAAAAGGTAAAATGTAAAGTCAGGAAATGTGAGCCAGCCTCTTTGCACACAGTTATAATCCATAAGTGCTCTGATACCAGCACGGACAGCTGATAAGAAACTGTCCGCCTGTGTCACCGTCCGCACGCAACTCGGTAGCTACAGCGACTTTCCTCCATTTACCCCTGAATGTTCACTCTGGTACCCATTACCTAGAGGCTCCGTAAACCCCGGGAACTGCCCGGTTTCGAACACCAACCATGGGCTGCATCGAGTCGCAACTTGATCTGAAAGTGAGTCTCCTATAGACTGCGCTAACACGGCTCCCCTAAGCCCTGATTTAGAAATGTAACAGATCGTAGAACAAAGTCTTCAATAAAGACAACTCAAAACATGAATATAAAAGATGTTTAAGTACAATAAGGCAATTAAAAATTAAAACCAACCCAAAACAAAAACCTAAAAGATATAAGTACAATGAGGCAATTTAACTTAGAAAAAAATCCCACAGCTAACTACACCAGATGTATTCAGAAATATAACCACAATATAGGTAGCAATAAAAACACATAAATCTAACAGACAAAACGAACAATCAAACAATATATAATATATCCAACCGCAAACTATAAATAAAAAATTTAAAATGTTGGAACCACAAAACAATCTATAATAATAAACGTCAAAATAGAAGAAGAAAAAATATACAATAATGAGAACAATGCAACACAGTCCAAAAACTCATTTGTGAGGTAGGAGAAATGAGGGGTATTCACAGGTGAGTATGTATTGAAACAAGGCTCTGCCTTTGTACCTGAACTTGAGTATTTTAAAATAGAAAATCCACTGCCAAAGCAGAAAGCCCCGCTTCTTCTTCTCCTCCTCCTCCTTTTCGCCTCTTCTTCTTCTTCTGTTTCTTCTTCTACTCCTCCTCCTCCACCTGCTGCTGCTTCTTTTTCTTCTCCTCCTCCTACTCCACCTGCTACTTCTTCCTTTTCTCCTGCTGTTTCTTCTTCTTCTTCTTCTTCTTCTTCTCCTCCTCCTCCTCCACCTGATCCTTCTTCTTCTTCTCCTCCTCCTACTCCACCTATTTTTCTTCTTCTCCTCCTCCTCCTCCACCTGCTGCTTCTTCTTTTTCGTTTGTGTTCTCCCTTAAAAAAAGGTTTCTGGCCTATTTTTGTATGACTATAATATTTGTGCCTGTCGCATCCCCATTTCCGATTTCAGCAAATCCTTAATCAGTCACCTTGTACAAAATGCTTGTTGAGGAGAACCGTGCCTATTCTTTTTTCCCCAAAAAAACATGGGGCACAGGAACCTGCAGGGAAGATGTGAATTTCAGTACCTGTTTTACACACCACAGCAATTTCTTAACCTGGAGAAGGGAAGGAGGACTCCGCAATACAGTCCTAATGTAAATGATACTTTGTTTCCAGGTCATCAGGAAAGTCTTTACATGAAACCTCAATCGAAAAACAGAAAGAAGATGTGGTAAGAATGTTTCTTAGAGAGTGATGTAGGTAATGCTATTTGGTGAAACTATTCAACTGGTGACCTGTGGACCTAGCAAGTGGTCCACATGTCACCTGTCAACTGTATTTAGCAAGTGGTCCACAGGTCACCTGTCAATTGTACCTAGCAAGTGGTCCACAGGTCACCTGTCACCTGTACCTAGCAAGTGGTCCACAGGTCACCTGTCAACTGTACCTAGCAAGTGGTCCACAGGTCACCTGTCAACTGTACCTAGCAAGTGGTCCACATGTCACCTGTCAACTGTACCTAGCAAGTGGTCCGCAGGTCAACTGTCAACTGTACCTAGCAAGTGGTCCACAGGTCACCTGTCAACTGTATCTAGCAAGTGGTCCGCAGGTCACCTGTCAACTGTACCTAGCAAATGGTCCACAGGTCACCTGTAAATTGTACCTAGCAAATGGTACACAGATCACCTGTCAACTGTACCTAGCAAGTGGTCCACGGATCACCTGTACCTAGCAAGTGGTCCACAGGTCACCTGTAAACTGTACCTAGCAAATGGTCCACAGGTCACCTGTCAACTGTACCTAGCAAGTGGTCCACAGGTCACCTGTCAACTGTTCCTAACAAATGGTCCACAGATCACCTGTCAACTGTACCTAGCAAGTGGTCCACAAGTCACCTGTCAACTGTACCTAGCAAGTGGTCCACATGTCACCTGTACCTAGCAAATGGTCCACAGATCACCTGACAACTGTACCTAGCAAGTGGTCCACAGGTCACCTGTCAACTGTACCAAGCAAGTGGTCCACTGATCACCTGTCAACTGTACCTAGCAAGTGGTCCACAGGTCACCTGTCAACTGTACCTAGCAAGTGGTCCACAGGTCACCTGTCAACTGTACCTAGCGAGTGGTCCACAGGTCACCTGTCAACTGTACCTAGCAAGTGGTCCACAGGTCACCTGTCAACTGTACCTAGCAAGTGATCCACAGGTCACCTGTCAACTGTATCTAGCAAGTGGTCCATAGGTCACCTGTACCTAACAAATGGTCCACAGATCACCTGTCAACTGTACCTAGCAAGTGGTCCACAGGTCACCTGTCAACTGTACCTAGCAAGTGGTCCACGGATCACCTGTCAACTGTACATAGCAAATGGTCCACAGATCATCTGTCAACTGTACCTAGCAAGTGGTCCACAGGTCACCTGTCAATTGTAATGTATTAATGATCATTCTATGCTGGCTCTGGCCCGTAATGATCCCAACTGTCAACATTTTGGCCCCTGGGTAAGCTTAGCTCAATGGCTATGCTGTATTGGCTAGGCTTGTAGATAAATGATGAGTCTGTGATGTTAACCTAATCAAGTGCCCTTGGAGTAAAGCTTGACAAAGCATGTGTATTTCATTCTTAAGGTCAAGATAGCAGACATTATAATCAAATATGCATGGGAACAGTCAGTGTAAATACCGGTGGAATGACTGCTGCACTGGAGGACTAAGCATGCATGGGAAAGCCTAATGTTCCGTGACATCAACTGTGATAACATAAGACATACGCCATTCAGCACTGACACTGTTGACCAGTATAAACACCAACGCATAGATTTACAGCTGTCAGACTACCCGTAAGTTCACAATCAACAATATACATGCACAGTATACAGATCACAGGCAGCCACAAGTTCACTTTAGGGAGCATATCATTTACATGAACTAATCATGACATCTATACTATCATCAACACATGTGGAACTATCACTCATGTCTCAGCAAATAAAATGTTAGCCTACACAGTCCAGTGGTGACAGCATTAGCAAGGTGGTCTTAGATCCCCAGGCTCAAATTCTGAATAGAAAGCCTAGCTGGTATCATAATTTAGCTGATATCACTGCCTGCCCAAAAGAATGTGGTAAGAGTCGACTAATTGGGAGCTTGCTTTGAAGTCAGAGTGCATCTGCCAGAGAGGTAAGGAATGAACAGTTTGCATACAAATGAGTAAGATCTGTAAAATGGATGTACATGCAACACTCAGGTACTGGAACAGGACCAGAGTCAACACGTGGATGAACAACCAGAACTTTCCGCTGGAGTTTACAATCAGTGAACACGTAGAAGAAGAAGAAGATTACAGAAAGTGTCATCTGGGCAGAACAGCTTGGCTAATGACATGCAGAATGTCAGTCTCTGAACAGAGTTATTTTGTGATTATACTTTAGTGGTCTGGACAAGTACTTGAGGTTCACATCATTAGTATACACAATAAAAGTCAGCTGTGTATCTTTTACAGGACATTGCAGAACCAACCCAAGCACATTTTTTTTGTTGCCGATGTGATTTTTCTAGGCAAATTTACATCCAGTAGTTTGCCACTGCTTACTGGATGGTTGGCTGTTCGTTACTACTGTCTAAACCAACGCAAGGCTCAAGGCACGCAGCTGGGATCGAACCTGGCACCCTGGCATTACGAAGCCCATTCGCAACATCTAAGCCACAGATGTCGATACACAATAACCTTGTTGATAACACCTACCATGTTTCATTTATACTCTGTGGGTAGGGGAGGCAGTGTATGAAAAACAGCATCTCAAACATGTCATATATACATACAACCTGACTCGTATTATCTAGAACCTGTTATCTTTACCCGGCAGTAATTAGTCCAATAGCATCTAGGACAGGGTTTTTCAACTAGTGGCCCGCAGAGGCCCAGCAAGTGGCCTGCGGATCACTGCCTGTTGTACCATATCAATGATCTACTAAGCCAGGGCTCTGGCTAGTAACGATTCCCATTTTAAAATAGTTGGCCCCTGAGTAAACTTAGTTGAATAGCCCTGATCTTGTACACAATAAACTTGGTGATAACATCTATTAGGAACGTTCATTTGAAACTCACACGTGCTGCACCACGTATAAAAGTGTGCACTGATCACTGTCACGTCAAAATCATGTGACAAGAACTGACCAATGAATAAAAGAGGAGGCACATTTTGCCTCATGAAGCACAAGGTCTGTTTCTGACCATTGAAACAATGGCCGGTTAATCTGAAATCTGTCTAAAGAAACTCAAAGAGCAGTGATCCAGTTTCTTTCACTTGAAGCAAGTGAACTAGTGGACATTTATCGAAGAAGGCAGGCTGTGCACAGCAACAAATGTGTGTCTAAGACGGCATGGATGTTTCGGAAAGGATGTGAGCTTTGATCTTCAACAGCTGGATTAAATACATACCGTTGCAACAGAAGAAAAAACCTAGCAATACAGGTGACATGTTGTCAAAGCATATGTACAAACTGGGACAGTTCAAAATGTTGTTCATAAGAAACTGAAATAATAGAAGATGTGATCACAACGGGTGCCCCAGATGTTGACCAACCACCAAGAATAAACGTCATGGCATGTTTTCTTCCAGTGTGATTCTCTTTCAGGATAATACTCATCTGCGTGTTGCAACAATGTGCTGGAAGCTGAGCACGGAAGAAGTGGGAAATTCTGCAACATCCAGCCTATAGTCCTAATTTGTTACCATGTAATTTTCATTTATTTGGACCTATAAAACAAGCTTGCAAGCAGCAACGATATTTACACACATGTTGATGTAAGAAACACGGTAAACACTTGGTTCAGAAATCAACCACAATCCTTTTTTTTTTGCGGATGGCATCTGAAGCCTACCTACTAACTAGTGATATGCTTGCCTGAATGAATGTGGTGACGGTTATGATGGACTCTTGGTCCATAATTAATTCAAAATGAATGCTGTATTTAATTCTGCCACACCTGCTGATGTTTCTTTCAAGCTTTTGTAACAACGTCATTAAAACGGGCTTCAAATGAAAGCTCCTTATAGCATATTTCATTTATACACATTGCTGAGTCTGCCATATAAAACTTAGAATGTGTCATCTGTACACAGTAGCAGCATCTCTGATAACACCTATTTACAGGTCATCTGTACTGATCATAAGCCTAGAAAATAGCATTTTAAACATGTCTTATGTACATAACTTGACTGATAACATCTAGAACATGTTATCTGTACACAAAAGTGGTGTGCCTGAAAACATCTCAGATGTATCACCTGTGCACTGTAGTGGCACATTTGATAACCTCTATATCATGTCATCTGTACTACATAGTAGCGACACATTTAACATGTCATCTGCAATACGTACTGGCGACACATATAACATGTCATATGTACTACGTACTGGCGACACATATAACATGTCATATGTACTACATACTGGCCTGTTGTGATGGGAAAAAAAAACATGTGCCTTCTGTTTAATGCAGTCGCCGCAAGTAAAACAAGTCCTTTGTACAATCTAATAGCAACCCACATAATATGTCATCTCTACAATCCAGGAGCCTGTCTTATGACATCTATAACATGTCATCAGCATAATGTGGTGGCTGCATAAATAACATGTACTCCATATACAATTTATCTGACTAATAACATCAAGATGTTTCATCTGCTGACATTAGTTAAATGACTAATGACATCTAGAAAATGTCAAATGACTAATAATATCTAGAAAATGTTAAATGTACACGTTAAGGCCCCTCTGAAAACACTGACAACATGTCACTTGTACATAGACAATGACAAGGGTTGCACCCTCGAGTGCTGGACTTCAAAATATTTTGACCCCATGACCTCCATCAATGAAGCTTTCAGGAAGACTTGACATCAACTTGGCTTTAAAAAAAAAGCCATTGGGGTCAAAAGGAAACCCGCCTAAATGCTTATTGTTAGTTACTAAATTGATACCCTGGCCTATTAAACACCACACAGACGCACAAGAGGACCAAAGGAATTGAATTATTGGTTTTAAGAACAGGTCACTGACAGTAACCATATGTGTATACTGCAGTATCAGGATGTCAATGCTAAACTTGAGTACTTGAGTAAGATCAATCAATGATGTGCTATCTTTGCAATTAAGATTGGAGGTAACAGATCTCTAACACTGTCTACCTCTTGGCCTGGTTGTACACTCTCTGAGACAGCTATTTGTTCGTCCAATAAAGTATGCAGAGGCCTTTATATCAAAACCTTAAAAGTGTGACAGAAATTACAATAACCACTTCACTGTCTTGTAAACTGTTAACTGTTGTTAAGGGTGCCAAGAGTGTTAAGCATGTGACGTCATAATGACATTTCAAAAACGGTGGCCTCTCTTTTGACCTCCACTAAAGAGGAGTAGCATTCTGTTTTCTGTTGTTTTGATCAGTGAAGGGTTGAAACTTAAGAAAATTTGTCAGCAAATGAAGGTCCAGTATGGTCCAGCAAGTGAATGAGTGAAGTAGGAATTGTTTTTTAAGTATCCAGAAACCATGAGTTGTAAACCCTTTGGCTCGGTACTATGGATATCGCAACCCATCGGCCTTGATTCCATTATAGGTACCATTAATCTGGAAGAAATGTGGCTTTTCTGCCTACCCCCGGGAGTGAACCCGGACCACAAGAAGTTTGTCACTCGACCGCCGCGAAAGTCAGGTTTAACCAACATCGCTAGAGAGCTGGCTAGGGGTCACAACTTGATTTGCCTGACTTGACTGTATATAGTCTGTCACAAAAGTCACGCAGTTCTGAAACCTCCTGCTCTACTCAAAACACTTGCTGAACCGACAGGCATGCATCTTCAAGTCAATGGCTACTGTAATATACATCCCACTTTCAAGATTTTCATGTGAAGCCCCATCATAGTAACTAAAATTATCATCATCATTCACTTCCACTTTTGTTGTTCATTGTCATGGGGAAAAAATAGTTTGTGATCAACTGCTTCAAGGGTAGTAAAACTGGCTACCATCAATCGATGTGGATGTAGAAAGTCCTTAATCACATCATTCCACATTTCGCTGTCGACCTCTTGTTTTCAATATGTATATAAATCAACAAGTTGATCTATACTGTTCTGTAAGATGGTCTTTTTTTCTTAAATGAGCATAGTGAAAATGTGTTTTGGCATTGTAATACAATATAATGGCAAGAAATGACATCAATGTACAAACAGTATACCTTATGCTTCTATGCGCGAGTTCTGAAGCTCCATTTAGTAAAAAAGGGTGGGGGGGGGGAACAATTGTTCTCTAACAAGCCTTAAGAAAAAATTTGACTACTTAAGTGTTTACTTAAATCGGATGTGTTGAGATGAAAGGTACAGATATCACAGCCTAATGTTACGCATTCTTTCCATATAGGTTGTTACCACATAATCCATAATTGGGCCGATAGGCAGTAAAATAGTTACATTGTGAGACAGATGACACCCCCCCCCCCCACATAATCCATAATTGGGCCGATAGGCAGTAAAATAGTTACATTGTGAGACAGATGACACCCCCCCCCCCCCCCCCCCCCCCCCCCCCCCCCCCCCCCCCCCCCACAGTAATTTTTGCTTTAAAAAAAATGCAATACGGTTTATTTCGTGGGACGTCTTTTTTCCAGACTTAAAAACAAAAACCAAAAATATATGGCAAATAAAATGAATTACTGGATTTAAAATGATAAAATATAACAGATGTATGGCAACGATACTGTTTGCAACAATTGTAATTGAAGAAAAAACAGATGTGGATTTCTTATATACGTCTGCACAGAAATTGCTGGCACCTTTCCATCTTTCCAGGCAATGTTAAACTGTGCTACAAGGGGGCATGGGACTCACAGCCCATGGCGATGGCGAGTGCAACTAGCAAGACCCGCTCACGTTAAGAGAAGTTCTGCACAATTATAGCATGGAATTTCAGGACCGCCCTCAGGACTGTGTTTGTTGTGCTTCTTCTCAGATGTTCAGCTCTCAACCTTTCTGTAATCATTTCCTGACTATCCTCCGAATAACGGTCCCAAATTATTGAGGCGGAAAATATACCCTGACAGGGCCTCAGTCACGTGTCAACTGCGCACTTCCGGGGACTACAACGCCACTGCTGAATTGCGAACTTAATTGGACTATACCGCCACCGCCGAAAGTATCCCCCCACCGCTCACGCGGCGTGAATTGGGGCTAAACTAGACGGCTAGGACTCACGAGCAAATAAAATGAAGGAAGCTGCAAGTGATGCGGTAGCTGCTGCTCTTGAGTCCCAGCCATCTAGTTTGGCCCCAATCAACGCCGCGTGAGCGGTGTGGGGGATACTCTCGGCGGTGACGGAAGTCATCGGAAGTGCGCAATTTAAGACCACGGAAGTGCATAATTGACACGTGACTGAGGCCCTGTTAGGGTATATTTTCCGCCTCGATAATTTGGGACCGTTATTCAAAGGATGGCCCATTTCCCCTATTCTCATTCTTTCCCCGATTTGCCCCATATATCCAACACGGTCCATGACATTTTGTTGCCACAAATCCACCTGAATACCTGTGTCATTCATGTCCTGCTTACACAGATCTTTGTGATGTAGTAGAGGCCAGCCTCTACATCTTCTACCCATTTGTAATTCATCACAGAGGATGGATGTCCTTAGGGACTCTACCAACCTACATTCTGGAGTTATGACCCTGCCCTGCGCCTTCGTAGACAGAGCATTAAGAAAACCATTGGAACACCTGTACAAAAAAAACAATCTGTCTTTAAAATGTCTGCACAGAAATAATCAGTTTGTAGACTGAGCACTTAGAAAACCATTTAACACCGGTAGAGAAAAAAAAAATAAGCCTTAAAAATATACGCACAGAAATAGTCAGTCCTAAAAAAAAATGTCTGCACAGGAACAATCAGCCTAACAAATTTAGAAGAAGAAGAAGTGGGTCTACCCCCACCCCCCGCCCCACCCCTCCCCTTTCCACAATACGGCGCTGTGTACAAAATAAAGAATTAAGTAGATATAGTAAAACTGCACTCAGCAATAAAACAAATTAACAACTCCGTACATGAAAAACACTGTATTTGTCTATACAGCTCACTCATCATAAACTTAAGACAGCACATAAACTTTAACGGGCATACCATAAATATCCTATAACTTATATAGACATAAACTTGTTTGGACATTACAATTTTATATAGACATACCATAAACTGATACAGACATACCACAAATTTATATACATTCAGTGAGCCATAGATGTATGCAGGCATATCATAATCTTAGACAGAAATATCATAAATTTATTTAGACGTTATAAACTTAGACATCATCATCATCATCAGTTGCCTTGCCGACTGGCGTGGTCAATCATACCTCTCCATAATCTGCGATCTCCTGCAGCATGTATCAGTTTGTGTGCCGACACACCTCCATGTCATGCAACAAGACTGTCAAGCATCTTCTCTCGTTGTCTTTCTCTATCCCTCCTTCCACAGATCTTTCCAGTGGTCACAACATGTTCTATTTTCCCTCTTCTCATAACATGGCCGAAAAATGATGACTGTCTCCTTCTGATGCCTGTGATAAATTGTCTTCGGGCCCCCGTCTCTTTCAAAACCTCCTGGTTGCTCTTTTTGGCTGTCCTAGGTATTCTAAGCATTCTTCTGTAAAAAAAAAAAAAATCTCTGAGGCCTCTAAAAATTGTTTGGCCTGCCTACCGATTGTCCAGGTATTCTAAGCATTCTTCTGTTAAAAAAAAAAAATCTCTGAGGCCTCTAAAAATTGTTTGGCCTGCCTACCGATTGTCCAGGTATTCTAAGCATTCTTCTGTTAAAAAAAAAAAATCTCTGAGGCCTCTAAAAATTGTTTGGCCTGCCTACCAATTGTCCAGGTATTCTAAGCATTCTTCTGTTAAAAAAAAAAAATCTCTGAGGCCTCTAAAAATTGTTTGGCCTGCCTACCGATTGTCCAGGTATTCTAAGCATTCTTCTGTTAAAAAAAAAAAATCTCTGAGGCCTCTAAAAATTGTTTGGCCTGCCTACCGATTGTCCAGGATTCACAGCAACTTAGACATATAACATAATAACATACCATAAATGTATACAGGCATAATATAGGCATTTAACAATTTATAAATTTGTATAATATCATATTTTACAAGAAAGACTTGTGCATTGAATTAAAACCCTGAAGATCAATCTACACCCTGTACAGTTCATCTACACCCAGTACCATAAATCTACACATTGTACCATTATTATACAACCTGTACAAGCAATCTACACCCTGCCCCAGAAATCTAACCCCCTGCATAATAAATCTACAACCTGTACAATCAATCTACACCCTGTACAATAAACTTACACTCTGTACAATAAATCTACACCATGTATCATAAATCTACAACCTGTACTATCACCCTGTACCATAAATCCACACCTTGTACAATCAACCTACACCCTGTACAATCAATCTACACCCTCAACATAAATATACAACCTGTACCACAAAGCTACCACCTGTACAATCAATCTACACCCTGTACAATAAACCTATACTCTGTACAACCAATCTACACCCTGCACCATAAATCTATACCCTGTATCACAAATCTACACCCTATACCATAATTCTACAACCTGTACAATCACACTGTACCACAAATCTCAACTTGTACAATAAACCTACAACTTGTACAATCAATCTATGCCCTGTACAGTGTAGTCACGAGGCACGTCAACCTCTTGTTCTAAGTAAACCTCTGGATTGACACCCTCATCCACCTCAAGTCTGTTGAACCTTCCTTTGATGAGGGCTATCATTGGTATACAGACCACAGTGAATCCAAACAATGCCCAGTTCATCCACATGGTACCTGCAAGCAATAAGCAAATCCATATTACACATACATTACTGCTGAATGATTTTGCTCAACAGTCCTTAAAAAGCAATACAGGGGCTTGTTAGCTGAAATGCTATAGAAAGATTTTAAGAATATACTGGAGATATTGATAGGCTGCATGCAGTCATGGGACCTAGGCTGCATTTAGTTGTGGGACCTAGGATGCACTCTCTCGTGGGACGTAGGTGAGTTGGGGTTAGGGCCAGTTCTAAATGTTTTGGGGTCGTTAAAAGCATCAGAAAGATGGAAAACCAAGTCTTACCACCTTCTAAAATGTTGGACTGTCCTGTGACCTCATCTGGGGGGTAAGATATTACGAAAGAATCCAATGTTCTACAAAAGACCAGCTACATGATAATGATGATGACATAGTTGATGCCCTTCTACCCTGGGGTGCGGAAGTCTGAATAGAGAGATCACCAGACTGAGCTATCAGTTGTTTTTGTTTTTGTTTTGTTCCATTCCAGTCCTCATTCAGATGATGTATTCTCACTGTTTCAAATAAATACTTCTTCTTTTCTCTAGAACAGTGCTTAGTAAGCTCTTCCTCTTGAGCCTAGGTTGGCTCATAGGAAGTCTTGTCTTATCCCTTCTGAGTGCATGAGCAATGAAGTTTCAACAGCACTTTCTTTAAAAACTGGGTACATTGTCTTGCTTGGTCTCTTGTCTTATCCCTTCTGAGTGCATGAGCAATGAAGTTTCAACAGCACTTTTTCATAAAACTGGGTACATTGTATTGCTCGGTCTCTTGTCTTATCCCTTCTGAGTGCATGAGCAATGAAGTTTCAACAGCACTTTTTTATAAAACTGGGTACATTGTATTGCTTGGTCTCTTGTCTTATCCCTTCTGAGTGCATGACAGATGAAGTTCCAGCAGCATTTTCTTATAAAACTGAATACATTGTCTTGCTTAGTCTCTTGTTTTATCCTTTCTGAGTGCATGACAGATGAAGTTCCAGCAGCACTTTCTTATAAAACTGAATACATTGTCTTGCTTGGTCTCTTGTCTTATTTGCATATTGAATCTGAAATTTGTCCAGGGGAGATTGAGTGTTCTTCTAAGACAAATGTTCACAAAATTGTCTAATTTTTTTTATCAAGAGCTACAGTAGCTTTCCAACTCTTGCATTCATAAGTTAGCACTGGACCCACACAAAAATTAGACAAACACAGTTACCATGTATCTGGAAAAAAAAAAATAGACCGGGCCAACATTCTCAATGCTCTCAAGGAGGCAGGACGAGAAGTCCAGTCAGCAGACGATGTTGAATCGACAACACTCAAAAGACTACAAGAACTTCAGGTCAAAAGTGGCATCGCCAAACATGAACACTATGCAAAGAAGAACAGTAAAGCAACAGAGAACTGGTGTTAATAGTCGCCACACGCTGACGGATATATTGAAGATGGGATCCGAGTGCTTATAGACTTGTCCGATGTGCAATGAGAATAATCTGTGGATTAATTAACTAATTAACTAACCAAATATACAAATTGTAAACAACTAATATATGAAATACAAATGTTTGGCCCACTACAAAGGACACTTACCAACATTTGGTACTGCAAACACTGCCAGATACACAAGACCCACAAAATTGTTTGTGAAAGTCAGAATACCATTTGCAGCTCCCTCACTGCAGGGGTAGGCTAGCTCACAAGCCACCTCAAAGATCATAGGTATTGCTACATTTATCAGCGTGGTCCCTCCAACAATTGTTGTATATAGTAGAGCTGAAACAAGCAATTCGAAAGTCTAATTAAATCCCTCCTCTCAATAGTTAGTTGTGTATCCTTTAAGAGGACACTGCAGAACTAATCGCAGCATTTTGTTTGTTTGTGTGTGTCAGTGTGTGTGTGCATGCGCGCGTGTGTGTGTGTGTGTGTGTGTGTGTGTGTGTGTGTGTGTGTGTGTGTGTGAGAGTGAGGGGGGCTGTTATGGTCTTTCGAGGGAAATTTTAAGTTCAATATTTTGCCATTGCTTTCTGAATGGTTAACTCTCAGTACTACTGTCAAAACCAATGCTAAGATTCAATCTGGCAATCACGCTCACAACGCCTCAGCCACAGTTGCCGACCCTCTCTATAGTACAAGACTTTCCTCTCACATTCTACACGGGTGGAATGTATCATCTAGAGATATTCTACAGGCTAGACGGAAATGTGATCTCTATCTGAGACATGGCAGCTAAACGATTTTGTGTACTCATGTTCATACTTGTGGCATCAGATTTATGTAACGTGCTGATGAAGGCTGTTTAGCTGCAGCATTCATGTCTTGTTTGTGTCTGTTATATTGTGAAGCTGACTGGTTCTTTTTTTTTAATTTGGTTTGATATCTTTTCAGGATAACTAAAACGATGAAGAGAAGGTTTTTTTTTGGGGGGGGGGGGGGGGGGGGGGGAGAGAGTTTGTTGTGCTTGTACTTAGTATTGATATTCTTCTCCATCTCAGAGCCCACCAGGTGTAAACTAGGGGGCACTATGCCAGAAAGTCCTCAATGTTCATCTACTTCTAGGCTTGGCTTTGGACCTGGACTTGGTTTCGCATGCAAACTCATTTTTAACATCTGGATTCGTATCTACTTCTCCATCTTTGCTCACTGGCTGTAAGCTCCGGTGGAAAGTCCTGGTTGCTCGTCCATTTGGACTTTGGCTTTGTGCCAGGGCCTGAGTTTTGCGTGTATATCCGTTTTACTGACTTATTTGTGTGCAGCTGGTTGTTCCTTGCTTCTTGGGCAGATGCACTCTGACTTTGAAGGAAGCCCTTAATTAGTCCAACTCCTAGGCTATGTTTGCTGGGAAGGCAGTGGATCTATTCTTGTGTTTCCCATAATGTGTGTGTCTGCATGTGTGTGCGTGTGTGGGGGGGGGGAGGGGAGGAGAGGGGTTAATATTTGCAGAACGCAACACAATATACATTCTGGCCTCTCGAAAATAAAGACTTCATAAAAATATTACTAGCTAGAAGACAAAATACTACACATTCTGGCCTCTCAAAAAGAAAGATTTCATAAAATGATTACTAGCTAGAAGACAAAATACTACACATTCTGACCTCCTATCCAGTCACACTGAATAAAAAAATAAGAAAAAATACATAAAATTCTGACTGTTTATTCCTGACGGTTTAATAACTGCCCAGCATTCACCGGCTGTAAACTATGGTTTAATAACTGCCCAGCATTCACCGGCTGTAAACTATGGTTTAATAACTACCCAGCATTCACCGGCTGTAAACTATGGTTTAATAACTACCCAGCATTCACCGGCTGTAAACTATGGTTTAATAACTACCCAGCATTCACCGGCTGTAAACTATGGTTTAATAACTACCCAGCATTCACCGGCTGTAAACTATGGTTTAATAACTACCCAGCATTCACCGGCTGTAAACTATGGTTTAATAACTTCCCAGCATTAACCAGCTGTAAACTATGGTTTAATAACTACCCAGCATTCACCGGCTGTAAACTATGGTTTAATAACTACCCAGCATTCACCGGCTGTAAACTATGGTTTAATAACTACCCAGCATTCACCGGCTGTAAACTATGGTTTAATAACTTCCCAGCATTAACCAGCTGTAAACTATGGTTTAATAACTACCCAGCATTCACCGGCTGTAAACTATGGTTTAATAACTTCCCAGCATTAACCAGCTGTAAACTATGGCGGACTGTTCTGGTTGTTCGTACACTTCTGGACTTTAATCTGGTCTCAGAAAATCAGCTTTGTGTGCACATCCATTTTACAGAACTGGCTTACATGTAAGCAGACTGCTGGTACCTCTCCTCTCAGGCAGATGGACTCCAACTTTGACAAGAAAACCCCTAATTAGTCACCTCACCTTATACGACATATTTGTTAAGAGCAACACAACTTCAGGCTAACTTGGCATGTAGGGCTAGACCTAAATTTAATAGACCAATTTGCACTCGGTGGGTGAAGCGGTCAAAATCACACTGAATGCCTTTACCTTCCAGGACTATACCTGGTACCTAAAAGCCAAGGTCATATTTACAAAAAAGTCTGGAACCCACAACTTTCCAATACCCAGGCCAGTATCTAGCCGCTACACAACGGCAGCTCCCTATTTGTTTAGAGTGCGGTAGATCTATCCTTTTTCTCCCAAGAATGGCATCCCAGAACCCAGAAAGAAAGTTGTATTATAAAAGCTAACCAAATAAAACAAAAACCTACCTCTGGAGTATGGAATAATACCAATGAGCATCAATGGCAATGTCAGGAAACAGGTGGCGCCAAGAACATAAATTATCAATATGAACAGTTTCATTCTGCGGGCAAATGCATCTGCAAACCTGCAATAAAACAACACAGTTCTTAAAACTCCGTCAGCTCTTATTTTTTTCTTCCTAATGTTCGTTATCTGTATACCCTGACAGAAAGTTCTGGTTATTCGTCTACTTCTGGACTTTTGTTTTATTCCAGAACTCGAGTTTTGAGAGCGCATTAAGTTTTACAAATCTGGCTTATTTGTATGCAGGCTGTTGGTTCTTCACCTCTTAGGCAAATGCACTGACTTCAAAAGAAAAACCAAATAGTCGCCTTTATAAAACACTGTTGTAACGGGCCAGCGAGTCTATTCCCCCCACCCCATGGGGCCCGGGAAACTCTTGCAGTGAGTTCCATCAGCAAAATTTTAAACTACAAAATGAGTATTTTAAATAAAGCCGAGCAAGTGATAGCCAAATGGCACCCATTTTGAAATGCAAGCATTTTAATATGAACACTAAAAGAACAGTGTTAAACACAATATTCTTACCAACCTTTTGCCATCAATGTCAAATATAGATACTATCTTCAGAAGACAGAAGGAAAACAATCACAACAGACATGAAATGTTTACATACTATGCTAGGTGTAATGAGGAAAGATTGTCTTAGAAATGATGATATCAGAAGAAGAGACAGCACAGAACCAATACTGAACTTTATAGGTCGACAACAAATCAAATGGTTTGGCCATGTAACAAGATTGGCATCAGAAGGGGCACCACAGAGAGCAATTTTATACAAGTACAATGGTAACAGAGCCAGAGGTCAACCACGCAGGATATAGACCGCAGAAATATCATAGACATTGAAAAGTACTTTATACAAATTGAACAGAAGGGCCCGTTCCAGAGATCTCTTCCTGCCCCGAGGTATTCCAGGAGTTGAGAAAAGAAGGAAAAAAAGAAAGGCAGAAGTTAACTTATAAAGACAATTCATTACGAACATGACAAAAAAGGCGGTCAACATCTTTTGGCAACATACTGAGAACACACAAATAGGAAGATGATGTGATTAAAGGACTGATATGTAGAAGAAGCGAGGACAACAAGTACAGATACCTGACAGCCCTTTGTTATGGCATGGACAAGTGTCAGCACATGAACTGAAATGTAGAAGAAGTGAAGACAATGAGTACAGATACCTGACAGCCCTTTGTTATGGCATGGACAAGTGTCAGCACATGAACTGAGATGTAGAAGAAGTGAAGACAATGAGTACAGATACCTTACAGCCCTTTGTTAAGGCATGGACAAGTGTCAGCACATGAACTGATATGTGCTGATAGATACTGCAAGATGTGCAGAAGCATGAATGCCCATGCCAGTTAGCAAAGCACTTGATGCTGATGATTCTACACCAAGGTTAAACAGCCAATTTGAATCATCATTTAAACTCAAATTCTGTAGCATATGCTAAACAGGCACTCTGTATCATATGCTAAACAACCGCTATGTATCATATGCTAAACAGCCATTTTGAATATGTTAAACAGTCATGCTGTTTCAAATGCTAAATAACCACTCTGTATCACATGCTAAACAAACACTCTGTATCACATGCTAAACAAACACTCTGTATCACTTGCTAATTAGCCACTCCGTATCATATGCTAAATAACCCCTCTGTATCATATGCTAAACAAACCCTCTGTATCATATGCTAAGCAAACACTCTGTATCACATGCTAAACAGCCACTCCGTATCATATGCTAAATAACCACTTGTTATTAGATGTTAACCACTTTGTATCATATGTTAAACAGATGTTAAACAACCACTTTGTATCATGTGTTAAACAGACACTTTGTATCACATGCTAAACAGCCACTCCGTATCATATGCTAAATAACCCCTCTGTATCATATGCTAAACAAACACTCTGTATCACATGCTAAACAGCCACTCCGTATCATATGCTAAATAACCGCTTGGTATTAGATGTTAAACAACCACTTTGTATCATATGTTAAACAGTTGTTAAACAACCACTTTGTATCATATGTTAAACAGACACTTTGTATCATATGCTAAACAATCATACGGTTTTATATGCCAAATAACTACTGTGTATCATATATTAAACAAGCATTCAGTATGAAATGTTAAACAGTCACTTTGTATCACATGTTGAACAGCCACTCTGTATCATATGCTAAATAACCACTTGGTATTAGATGTTAAACAACCACTTTGTATCATATGTTAAACAGATGTTAAACAACCACTTTGTATCACTTGTTAAACAGACACTTTGTATCATATGCTAAACAATCATACTGTTTTATATGCCAAAAAACTGCTGTGTATCATATATTAAACAAGCATTCAGTATGAAATGTTAAACAGTCACTTTGTAACATATGTTGAACATCCACTCTGAATCATATGTTAAACAGTTATACTGTATCATATGCTAAATAACCACTCTGTATCATATGCTCAACAGCCACTCTGTATCATATGTTAAACAGCCATACTGTATCATATGTTAAACAGTCATTGTGTATCATATGCTAAAAATCACTCACTCTGTATCATATGCTAAACAGACACACTGTATCATATATTAAAGTCACTATGTGCCATATGTTAAACAGCCACACTATATCATATGCTTAACAGTCATACTGTATAATATGCTAAACAGCCACTCTGTATCATACGCTAGACAGTCCCTCTGTACCATTACAAGAAGCAGCCACTCTGCTCAAACTTTAGACCACACTCTGTACCACCAGGATTGTCTTACCTCATGATAAACAAAGGAGCAACACAGCCACCAACTATAGAATGAAAGCCAATCCACCCAGCTTCACTCTGAAATTGAAAATTCAAATATGTGTGATAGGGACTGAATGAATGAATTTGACATCCCTGCACTTGAGACATTCCCACACATGCTCCATCTTCTTCTTCAGTAGCCAATGAAGAGTCGATATGTTAACTGTACCAGTTGCAAACGGACTGAAAGTTCGCCTATGTTTTCCCCTCAGTGTTGAGTATCTTCCAGATCATTTGACCCCCCCCCCCCCCCCCCCCCCCACACAGCTGAATTAGTCGATCAATGTAATGTATGGATGCTCTGTCTGTTGTGCTGCACTGTCCAGTTGATCCCAGAGTCTTTACCACATCCGCTTTGTCATAAAGTAGCTCACCACCCAGAGGAGCCACAGCAGTCAATCTAACAGCATGCTCATTACCCTGCACACCTGAATATGACAGACAGGCAGGCAACCAGAAACAATATCACTAAAAGTCAATTACAAAGAGATAAAACAAACTGTGATAACGTAACATTGGTATCCCACTTTCTCTCAACCCCCTCCCCCACAAAAGATTCTAATTAACCAAGGGACTCTACTCACCTCTGACACTTTATGTAGAGGTCTCAGGTTGAGGTTGAGCACACTGCCCCAGCTTGTCAACACACCAACAGACAGACCGTATGTAATGGCTATCACTTGATAATAGCCCTTCCTGTAATACAAGGACACATTTTTTACAATTTTAGTATTACTAATCATTTACAATTTTAGTATTATTAATCATTTACAATTTTAGTATTATTAATCATTTACAATTTTAGTTTAATTCAGCATTTACAATTTTAGTATTATTAATCATTTACAATTTTAGTATTATTAATCATTTACAATTTTAGTATTATTAATCCTTTACAATTTTAGTATTATTAATCATTTACAATTTTAGTATTATTAATCATTTACAATTTTAGTATTATTAATCATTTACAATTTTAGTATTATTAATCATTTGCAATTTTTGTATAATTAATCATTTAAAATCTGTGTATTATTAATCATTTACAATTTTAGTATTATTAATCATTTACAATTTTTGTATTAATAATCATTTACAATTTTAGTATTATTAATCATTTACAATTTTAGTATTATTAATCATTTACAATTTTAGTATTATTAATCATTTGCAATTTTTGTATTATTAATCATTTAAAATCTGTGAATTATTAATCATTTACAATTTTAGTATTATTAATCATTTACAATTTTAGTATTATTAATCATTTACAATTTTAGTATTATTTATTATTTATAATTTTAGTATTATTCAGATGACACTTTTCACATCACTGCTGCAACAGGCTTATGGTACAATGCTTAAAATTTTATAGAACAATTGTACAGAACAATTTTATAGAACAATCGTACAAAACATTTTGATAGAACAATTTTATAGAACAATCATTCAGAACAATCAGCAATTAACCGTGTTGCCCCATGAATACTAAAACAATCCGTAATGACCCCATAGGAATTACTAATGAAAATCATCACACACAGGTTGACACAGGTACTTAATTAATTGATTTTTGTATTTTATTTTAATTATCTAGTATTGATAATGTAAGCAAACAAATTAAGAAGAGTTTGGAGCCAACTAATCAGCAAACATGAATGGCGTGAAGCATGAAATGGAATACATTCCCTTGAGGCTTTAAACCAATCTGTATCAGGTGACTCATGCTGTGATACCCTGACCTTTATCACTGAGGCTTACAGGAAAATCCGATGTCAACTTAGCTTTAGAAAATCTATCTTTCACCGAAAAACACCCCTAATGCTTTTTTTTTTTAAAAGTCCTAATGTATTCACAGTCTAACCTAAACATTTGTGCAGGCATGAACACAGCCAATAGCATTTAACTAAGTGTCATGTAAACACGTAACTGTAGCTAAGTCGGAAAAGTGACATTTACGAGGAATTGGATCTGAGTGGAAGTGCTGGTTTTGTTTCTTCTCAGGGCAGCATGGTTAATGGATGGTGTAGTCAATATCATGATTACACAGCATTAAAAGTATGGTCAAGCACCAGCAGGAAATCAAAGTTACACTTTTAGAGCATGCATCTTCCCTGTAGCAACATATCCCAGTCCTTAAGAAATCAAATAGGGGCTTTTGAGCTGAAATCTTACAGACAAATTCTCAGAAAACCATGGACAAAATGCCAAAATGGACGTCTTTAAGTTAAAAACATAAAAATTATAACCACCATCTTTACTGCAGTAAGTACAAGTTTTTTAGGGTGAGGTAGAACCAAGAGGTCTTCACCATGAGGTTTTAGCCCTAATAAGCCTTCAAAACCAACACTTCTGGCTGGGTCTATTTCCCTGTAAATGTCACTTTTCCAGACGTGTCTACAGTAGACTGTTTATGAGATGTACAGTTAATGCTACTGGCTGTTTTTGTGCCTGCACAAACAAGTAGGTCAGGACATGAATACATTGATTAACAACAGCAATTAAGGGGGATTTCCTTTAAGCTAAATGGCTTTGTTAAAACCAGGAGACTTCAGAGTGTCCTGTAAGCCTTAGTGACAGAGGTCATAGGGTCACCGCATGAGTTACCTAATACATGTGTTGTTTTGGGGGGCCGCGTTAGCAGTCAATAAAAAGCTCGCTTTCAAATCCAGCTGCGACTAGCTGCAGCCCACGGTCGGTGTTCGAAACCTGGCGGCTCCCGGGGTTCACCCAGCCTCTAGGAAATGGGTACCAGAGTTGGCACTCTGGGGTAAATGGAGAAATGTCGCTGTAGCTACAGAGTTACGTGTGAACGGCAACACAGGAGGACAGTTCTTATCAGCTGTCCGTACTGGTGGTAGAGCACTAATGGTTTATAACCGTGTGCAATGACACTGGTTCACATCTCCCAACTTTACCTTTTTTTGGCCCAGAGGGAAGTTTTCAATTGAATGCTTAACCCTGTTTGTGTTTATTGATTACTGCTTTCATTTATCTTTATATATTTGGAAAACACATTTTTAAAATGTAGATAAATCTTAATTTTAATGAATTTGTTAGTGTCTTGTGTGAAAACAACAAGATCTAGCAGCAGCAAAAACAACCCAAAAAAAAAATTTTTTTAAGAGAGATTTTTTCTGCAATACTTATCTGTTTTCTTTTAGTGTTCCTGGAGCAAAACGTTATGGGCTCATAGCTAGTGGTCCTGTCATGAACTGTGCAGGTTAGGATGTTAACTGTTGCCAAAAGAAATCATCACCTTAACTAGGAATTGACCCAGGGGCTCCTATATGGCAGTCTAGGAATCTAACCCCTTGACAAGACGCTTCCCTCTAAAAACAAGCATTTATAAATAACAAGTCTCAATTTCTTACTTCCTCAACGACCATAAGCCAGGCCAGTATTCACTTCGCTCCAAGGCTGCAGACACACAAGGCGGATGTTTGGGTTTTGCAGGGAAGTAGATCAAGATGGCCAGAAATAACAAAACTGACCAGGCACATTCTGCGCACAAATAATATATACCACATTAGTAACGTATTTATAAACAAGCTGGAAAATTGCAGGGACTCAATATCAATGGGAAAATAATAACATTTATAAACAAATCAGAGCATTGTCCTAACCGAATATCAATGAGAGAATAGGACTATTTTTAATCAAGTTGAAGTGTGGCTGGACTGCATATCAAGGGAAGAATGATAATATTTATAAACTAGTTGCAGCACTGGCTGGACTGCATATCAGTGGAAGAATGATAACATTTATAAACTAGTTGAAGTGTGGCTGGACTGCACATCAGTGGAAGAATGATAACATTTATAAACAAGTTGAAGTGTGGCTGGACTGCACATCAGTGGAAAAATGATAACATTTATAAACTAGTTGAAGTGTGGCTGGACTGCATATCAAGGGAAGAATGATAACATTTATAAACTAGTTGCAGCACTGGCTGGACTGCATATCAGTGGAAGAATGATAACATTTATAAACTAGTTGCAGCACTGCCTGGACTGCACATCAGTGGAAGAAGGATAACATTTATAAACTAGTTGCAGCACTGCCTGGACTGCATATCAAGGGAAGAATGATAACATTTATAAACTAGATGAAGTGTGGCTGGACTGCACATCAGTGGAAGAATGATAACATTTATAAACAAGTTGAAGTGTGGCTGGACTGCATATCAAGGGAAGAATGATAACATTTATAAACAAAAACAAACAAAAAAACAGTGAAAGAATCAAATAAAAGTGTTTATAACAAGCTGTAGAACTGCCTGAACTGACTATCGATGGAAGAACAAAAAATAATCTCCAATATGCTAATGACACAGTTTTACTAACACAAACAAGACATACTGTACCATGTATACAGATGCAGTGCAGGGTATGGAAAACCCTTTGACCTTTGAATGCAATCTTTTTTTCTTTTTGTTGTTGTTGCAATTCTATAAATTATAATAAGCTCTTCATTATGACTATAAACATGTATGGGGTCTATGGGGTCCTTTGAAGATGAGAAGAGTCTGCATGTTTTAGCTAACCAGGAACCACTGGTTTAGACACCAATATATATATATATAGATATTTCTTAAAAAAATTATTATGATAATGCTTTGGCTCCCATGTTGATCTAGCCATAAAAGGGTACTAGGTGGAGTCCTGGGAAGGAAAGGCGGGCTGGCGTTATACTGACACCGAGTGCCGATTGGTCTAGAAAATATAGGTCTAGGTTTATATGCCAAATAAGCCCGAAGGCGTGAAAAGGGTCCTTTACTTTCTGCTCACTTATTATAATGGAAAGCAGCGACCAACAGTGAACATCATATTACGTGCAGAGATGTTGCAACAAGTGAATACAAATTTTGTTTTGTTTTTTTAAATATCCTAGAATGGAGGTGGAGGCATTTCACTGCAGCCTTCTGCTGGCTTCAGAATCACCCGAACACACATGTCATAATTGTAACCGACTCACAGATCATGTTGAGAAAGGTGGAGACTGGTCCGCTCCAAGAATAATGGCAAGCATCGCTTCAGAGGTCCCGGTGTATGAGGAAATGAACAGTCAGACAGATTGACTGGTTCTGCACCAGTTAGGGGTGAGCTGAAGCCTGCCAAGCTAGATGTTGTGAGGGCCCTTTGGGAGAGAGTAAACAGTTCGGAGGCACAAACAGATCATTATGGTCTCAGGAGAAGGGTGCTGCAAGGAGTGGCAAGGAGATCTAGCTGGTGCTCAACACTAAAGGAAAGGGCGAGACGGATTTAAAATCAGACTGCTACTGGAACTCTGCGCTTGCTACTGAAGATGGGGATGGAGTGTTTATGGGAATGTGCCCAGTGCTGTGATGTTAACTGTTCATCTTACATCCAACATTCATCTATAATTTTTTTTTTTAAATCTCTAATGGAAAGGAACGATCAACAATGAAAAATATATCAGGTGGAGAGAGATGTTCGAACAGGCAAGAAGTGGTGCTTTTAATTTTGTAGACATGGAATAACAGATTGTGGAGAGGTGAAGGCTAAAACTATCTCCAAAACTATCTCTAACTAAGTTTGACAATTATTGACAACCAGAGAGATAAACAACAGATTAAGAATGTAAACTGTCACATGTTATGTAAACTCAGCCCTACTGTATGGTGCAGACTCATGGGCGATGAACAAGATACACTAACAAAATCCCACATACAATAAAAGACAAAGTTGTTTGCTGCCCAACTTACCATAATACATGTAAAGCATCACTGAAGCTCTTTCCTCATGTTTTCTTGCATCTACAGTAGAATACAGATATCACATTAACACACGTCTTGTTTGGCACCGTTCCATCTTTCCAGAAGATAGTGTTATATTGCGCTATGAGGAGGCATGGGACTCACAGCCCATGGCGATGGCGAGTGTTACTAGCAAGACCCGCCAGTGTCAAGAAAAGTCTTCTACAATTATAGCATGGGATTTCAGAACCGTTGATGTAAACATTTGTGTTTAGTCTGTTTCTTCTCAGACAACATGTGTCAGATAGGGCTTGGAGTCCATTCTGTCCTGTGCAACAACTTCCAGTAGCAGTCTGATTTTAAATCTGTCTCGCCCTTTCCTTGAGTATTGAGCACCAGCTAGATCCCCTTGCCACTCCTTGCAGCGCCCTTCTCCTGAGACCTTAATGATCTGTTTGTGCCTCCGCACTGTTCACTCTCTCCCAAAGGACCCTCACAACATCTAGCTTGCCATGCTTCAGCTCACCCCTAACTTGTGCAGAACCAGTCAGTCTGTCTGACTGTTCATTTCCTCATACACCGGACCTCTGAAGCGATGCTTACCATTATTAAAATTACCTTTATCTTCTATCAACTTCTCACATCAACATTAACCTTAGGCTTTCTTGTGGATGTCCTCGTTTCCTCAATCTATCTATTTCTCATTATGTTATCATACAAAGGGTGTGCAAACCTGCTTTGCACTATAGTATGAAGAAGTCACTGGCATATTTGGAAACTGGTGTGCAAATTTGGTCTTTCAACTTCACTGCACAGGGTTTAATCTCATAGGACTCACTCTCTCTGCAGAACTGCTAGCTATCATCTGAGAGTGTGTTTGTGTATAAACCAAAAACACAGCTCCCCAAAATGTGACAATTCCCAGATGGGTCTATAAAAAGAACTGCACCTGTGAACTGATCGACCACCCATGAAAGAAACTCATGGCTTTTAGACCTACAAAGGCCTTCCAACTTCTATATCTAGTCACTCCTCAATGCAATATGTAAGTATCCTTATCAACATTGGGTAAGCAACACCAAGCATGGACATTAACCATCAAAGGGGAAAAAATATCAAAACAAAATAAATGTCTTTAATGAATCCTAATGTAACTAAAAGAGAGGAGATCAGAAATGACGATATCAGGAAAAAGTTTCAACGGAACCAGTACAAAACTACATCAATGGACAAGAGATCAAATGGTCTGGATACATGACAAGACTAATAACAGACTGCAGTCTTGTCTTTTCTGTATTAAGAATCATCAAGATTTTCTCCCGACCATGATGACACCTATTCACTCTTTGATATCCTTTACCCAAAGTACCCTGACCATATCTATCACTTCACCATAAGAAGTTGAGAATCTGCCAGTCAAACTGCCTATTTATTTCCTAAACACACCAACACATGATCCGCATAAAAGATCCAAAGGACACTCACTACCCATTGAAAAACAATGAGTTAATGTACCACCTGCCTCGTCCCTCCCCGGCAAAACAAATAGGGATAATGAACCATCCACAGAGTCAACAGGCAGACACAGGCATCAGTCTAAATGCAAAAAAATCACAGCTTTAATGCAACACCCAGGAAACTTAACATGGGCAACAAAAGCGCGATAAAGTCAGATTTAATGGACAAAAGGCGTAAATTACACAGCTAGGCTGCAATCAGGCACAATATAATTATGGCATCGGAAGAACGATGAAGGAAAAGATACAAAATAAACAAACATCTTCCTTAAAGCTAACAAGGTTGAGATAAGAAACTGTTAGCAAATGAAGCAAAGTGGCAACTAACCTGTAACATTGGGAGACTCAGTGATTCTGAAACAGAGAAAAGGCAAACATTATAAATATAACACACTGTGGTTCCATTAGTCTTATCACTTACAAATCATACTGAGAAAGATGGAGAGGGGACAAAACAGTACAATAAAACAGACATGGACAGATCTATCAACGAAGACACACATGAAAATAAAAAAAGCAGAGTAGGGCAGACACACATTACGGAATGCATTTATCAGAAATCTTCATAACCAGGAGTAGATTATATAAACGATGATAATGATGATAGTGATGATGATGATGGTACTGATGATGATAATGCTGATGATTATTTAATGTTCAAGATGATAATGATGATAATTCTTATGATAATGACATTGATAATGATGATGTTGAAGTTGATAATGCTGATGATGATGTTTATTTCATGATGATAATGATGGTGATGATATTGATTATGATAAGGCTGATAATGCTGCTTATTTAATTTTCATTATAATATGATGATGATGATGATGACGGTGATGCTGCTGACGATAATGATGATGCTATTGTTGATGACACTGCTGACAATGATGATGATGATGATCATGATGATGAGGATTATGATGATAATGATGATGTTTATGATGATGCCACTGAGGATGATGATGACAATGATGATGACAGGGATGATGATATTACTGATGATGTTATTGACAATGCAGATGATGAAGTTGATGTTTATGATGATGATGCTGATGACGATGCTGCATAGCATAGTCTAGTTTTGTGTACATGCATTGGGAGATGGAAGAAAAGGCTGGTGGGTGCACCATATCAACAAAAGATGACAGCTCTTGGAAACTTACAAAAAGCTGGGCGTAGTTCCATTCATAGTCTCATTGTTGCTCAGATCTGGTGGGCCTCCAGACACAAAATATGGACCTGCAACCAATCAAACATGATTGTGTTCACTGAAAATGTTGCTGATTCATGCAACTAAAAATACATTACATACAGGAATAACAAGTTAGAATTCACATAATCAAACATACATTCCACACAGGAATAAAAAGTTATAATTCACACAATCAAACATATATTACACACAGGAATAAAAAGTTATAATTCCCACAATCAAACATACATTACACACAGGAATAAAAAGTTATAATTCCCACAATCAAACATACATTACACACAAGAATAACAAGTTATAATTCCCACAATCAAACATATATTACACACAGGAAACTAGAAAATCGAACTAAGTCTCCGAAGATGTGGGTACACAGAAGAATAGGTCGTATTTCACAGAGACAAAAACAGTCCAATACAGAGGTTGTGGAAAGGCTACAAATGAAAAAAGAATAAATTCAAAAAAAGAGACAATTGAAATATTATAGCCACATTAAAAGATATATCACACTTTTAAAACCATACTGGAAGAAAGGTCGAAGTCAAGATAGCAAGAGGTAGGCAACGATACAAGTGGCAGGACAACATCAAAAGATTGACGGGCAGCAGTTTCAGAGAGTGTACAACCAGGACCGGAGACAGTGTGTGTTGAAGATCCACCAAACATTTTATACATTGATAAAAAGTTATAACTCACACAAATCAAATACACATTACATACAGTGACAAAATGTTATAATTCACACAACAAAACATACATTACATACAGCGATAAAAAGTTATAATATACACACTAAAACATATATTACATACAGTGACAAAAAGTTATAATTCAGACAATGAAACATACATTACATACAGTGAAAAAGTTATAATATACACACTAAAACATATATTACATACAGTGACAAAAAGTTATAATTCAGACAATGAAACATACATTACACACAGAGATAAAAAGTTATAATATACACACTAAAACAGTTATTACAGTGACAAAAAGTTATAATTCAGACAATGAAACACATTACATACAGTGAAAAGGTTATAATATACACACTAAAACATATATTACATACAGTGACAAAAAGTTATAATTCAGACAATGAAACATACATTACAGACAGAGATAAAAAGTTATAATATACACACTAAAACATATATTACTTACAGTGACAAAAAGTTATAATTCAGACAATGACACATACATTACATACAGTGAAAAAGTTATAATATACACACTAAAACATATATTACATACAGTGACAAAAAGTTATAATTCAGACAATGAAACATACATTACATACAGTTAAAAAGTTATAATATACACACTAAAACATATATTACATAGTGACAAAAAGTTATAATTCAGACAATGAAACATACATTACACACAGAGATAAAAAGTTATAATATACACACTAAAACATATATTTCATACAGTGACAAAAAGTTATAATTCAGACAATGAAACATACATTACATACAGTGAAAAAGTTATAATATACACACTAAAACATATTACATACAGTGACAAAAAGTTATAATTCAGACAATAAAACATACATTACACACAGTGAAAAAAGTTATAATTTACACATCAAAACATGTACTACATATAGTGACAAAAAGTTTTAATTCACAAAACGAAATATACATCACATACAGTGATAAACCAGGCTGATTCAGATAACCAAATATACATCACATATAGTGACAAATCATACTGATTCACATCAAAACATATACATTACATATAGTCACAAATTATGTTGATTCACAAAAGACATGTACTCTCAACTCTGTAGCTGGGCGACAAAACCATATCCTTTCAGTCTACATATGGAGGAAACTGCAATGGCCAACTACTATCAGAAGCAAAAACTTGCCATGACTAAAAATAGCAAACCTGCTTATCCTCCATACTGACAAAATGCTGAACTTTAATCATAAACAAGCAGAGTTGTTGAAGACAAACAATTATGAACACAGATGATCATGTATAAAACATCCATGAACAAAAACAAACATGAAAAAGTACAACCTGAACAAGAGCAAACATGTACAAGAACAACATGTACAAGTACAAATATTAACAAGAACAAACATGTACAACTACAAGCTTGAACAAGAAAAAAAATGTACAAATACTATCATGAACAAAAATACACATGTAAAAGAACAACACGTACAAGTACAAACATTAACAAGAACAAATATGTACAAGTACAATCTTGAACAAGAACAAACATGTACTAATGCAATCATCAACAAGGAGAAGCATGAATGAATCTACAAAGAGCTAGACATGAGTTAGTTTGCTCCACTCCACTATAAAATGAGCCAGCAACTGGATAAGACATTAAGAACTTGCATTGTAATTCTGAAGTGCCGAGCTCAACCTTCAGCTGCAGGTGATTTGGCAGCAGATAACTTCTGTGTTGGTTTCAACAGTGACATCTAGAGATGATTGTTCAGACAGCAATGGCAAACTTCTTCTTCTTTAAGTCCATGCTGTGTGGCATTGGTAGTAATGTCTATCTCCAACCTTCTGTCTCGTGTACTTTCAATCAACTCTGACAGAGATGATAATCCATGCCATGATGTCAAACTTTCCAGCATCTTTTCTCTCGGTCTCCCTCTGCCTCTCCTCCCCTCCACCTTTCCCACTGTCACAATGTACCCCAGCTTTCTCCTTCTCATCACATGACCAAAAAATGCAGACTGTCTCTTTCTGATGTGGGCAATCAGTTCTCTTTGTGAGACAGTTTCTTTCAAGACGTCCTTATTATTCTTTTTATCTGTCCAGGGTATTCTCATCATTCGTCTAAAAAATCCCATCTCCAAAGCTTCCAAATAATTTTTTTCACTAATCTACCAACTGTCCATGATTCACTTCCATAGATCACGAAAGGATCTATAAAGCTCCTAAGAATTCTCTTTCTCGTCTAATTTGACAAAGAAAGATTTCAGAAAATCTTTATTTTGTAAAAATGCTGCCTTTTCTTGAGCTATTCTACATTTAAATTATTTAAAACATTTTCCATCTGATGTTATCAGGTATCCAAGTACTTAAACATATTAACTTGCTTGAGGTTTGTACCGTTTACTTTGATGTTGCATTTTGGAGAGTCAGTTTTCTTTGTAATTGCCATTACTTCTGTTTTTCTGCTGCTCAAACTAAGACCCTTGTTGGCAAACATCATCATCAAGTGCCTTGCTAGCTAGTGTAGGCTTCAAAGCAACTCCTCAGATCTCGGTCTCTGGTGTTCTGGATCAGTCCCACAATTAACAGTGCCAGTTGTGTGCTGGTTAACAAGACTTCTTGTACATCTGGTGTGCCTCTCATGCTTGGCTGTGCCGATATTCACTCCCAATTGTCACAGTTTAGATTTCCCCTTCAGCAAACAACTGAACGTTAAATTGCCTTGTAAAACCAAACAGCCAACAACAACAAAATTCCTAGAGCTGATTCTACAATGTCCTGTAAAGTAGTGTTTCAGAACCTGTATATACCCTCAGTCCAAACAGAAAACAGCATAAATGTGCTTAGTATCTTATTTGTGAAATCCAATGCCAGAAAATTATAATTTCCAGCTACAGCAACATATGTTGCAACTTAGAGATTAGACAATCTTATATATGTTGCCAGAGTGTTGTTTCTGATAGACAAAGTGCTGCAAAAACATCCACTCAGTTTCTCTGCTTGGTCTTTTATTACTGACGTCAGAGAAAGTCTTTTCAAATGAGTAGGAAATCTCTGGAGTGTTAATCCTACAGACTGGAAGAGATATACCACCTAACATACCTCTGGGAACTATCTTCCACAACAAATCAAAAAGATCACTAGTCCCTATACATACAATCAGTAACTGAGTATTATCTGAGCCGAGATTACATGCCCCCATAGAAGATGAACATTTTAAAAATAGTACATATCTCCCCAAGATTTATTACAACTTCTATGGTTTACTGAAGTGCACAAATTAAGAAGAATTTGGGAGCAACTGAGATGTGGTTTTTGAGACGAATGTTACAAATACTTTGGATGGCCAAAGTAACCAACAATGATTGCCTGAAAGAAGCTAATGAAAGTAGATCTCTATATACATCAATAAGAAAGAGACAGACAAACACTGTTCTTAGGCCACATAATGAGAAGAGAGACATTGGAGAACATCGTGACAAGTGGAAATATCAGTGGAAAAAGGGGTAGAGGCAGACCAAGAGAGATGATGCTGGATGGGCTGAAACAATGGCATGGAGGGATATCATCAAGAGAACTGTTCCAGGCAACCAGGGATCGTGATCTGTGGAGACACATGGTCGAATATGCCAGTTGGCAGGGCACATGATGATGATGACGGTTTACTGTTAGAAATGTGCACATTCCAGTGCTTGTATTGAACATGTTGATGCTATTGATAATGTTTACTAATGCTTGATGTACAAATGAAAATGATGTGAGAAAAGCTGAAGAACACTGCTGTAAACAATACACAACTAACTCAACTAAGAAATCTAAGTGCAAAAGATGCACCAATTGATTAAGTCACTCACCTAAGATAAAGGCAACAGCCACTCCACTTACCTAAGATAAAGGCAACAGCCACTCCATTTACCTAAGATAAAGGCAACAGCCACTCCATTTACCTAAGATAAAGGCAACAGCCACTCCACTTACCTAAGATAAAGGCAACAGCCACTCCACTTACCTAAGATAAAGGCAACAGCCACTCCCCTCACCTAAGATAAAGGCAACAGCCACTTCACTCACCTAAGATAAAGGCAACAGCCACTGCACTCACCTAAGATAAAGGCAACAGCCACTCCACTTACCTAAGATAAAGGCAACAGCCACTCCACTTACCTAAGATAAAGGCAACAGCCACTCCACTTACCTAAGATAAGGGCAACAGCCACTCCACTTACCTAAGATAAAGGCAACAGCCACTCCACTTACCAAAGATAAAGACAACAGCCACTCCACTTACCTAAGATAAAGGCAACAGCCACTCCACTTACCTAAGACAAAGGCAACAGCCACTCCACTTACCTAAGATAAAGGCAACAGCCACTCCACTTACCTAAGATAAAGGCAACAGCCACTCCACTCGCCTAAGATAAAGGCAACAGCCACTCCACTCACCTAAGATAAAGGCAACAGCCACTCCACTTGCCTAAGATAAAGGCAAACAGCCACTCCACTCACCCAAGATAAAGGCAAACAGCCACTCCACTCACCTAAGATAAAGGACAACAGCCACTCCACTTACCTAAGATAAAGGCAACAGCCACTCCACTTACCTAAGATAAGGGCAACAGCCACTCCACTTACCTAAGATAAAGGCAACAGCCACTCCACTTACCTAAGATAAAGGCAACAGCCACTCCACTTACCTAAGATAAAGGCAACAGCCACTCCACTTACCTAAGATAAAGGCAACAGCCACTCCAAAACTGTTGATGCTGGTCACTATTGCTGTTGCTGTGACCCTTTCGTTGGGCGGAAACCACAAGGCTGAGATTTGAGGTATAGCACACATGGCAATTGGTCCAGCCAAGCCATTCAGCATTTGCCCCACATGTATCAGTCTGTGGGAGAAAGATGGTTTCGCATGAAAGCATTAGAGTTAGTAGTGAAAGTGGAAGTTAATAAATGTTGAATGTTGAATTAAGAATCATCATCACAGCACTTGGGATACTCACATGAGCGCTCCATCCCCATCTTTAGCAGCGAGTGAAGAGTTCCAATTCTGATCATACCAGTAACTGTACTTTTTGATTGTACATCTGACTCCCCTTTTCCTTGAGTGTCGAGAGTCTAGAAGATCACCTAATAACTCCCCGCAGCGCCATTTTCCTCAGACCGAAATGATCTATTTGTGCCTCAACACTGTTCAATCACTCTCAAAGGGTCCTCACAACATCTAGCTTGGCATACATCAATTCACCACCAAATAGTGCAGAACCGGCCAGTCTTCCTACCTGCTCATTTCCCAAACACTGGTATGACCTGAAGAAAATATCCAAAAGACGCTAACTACCCAGGACCTCTGAAGTGATGTTTGCCATTCTGCATGGAGCATGCCCGTCTCCACCTTTCCCAACATGTTCTGTGAATCAGTTACAATCACGACAGGTGTGTACAGCTGATTCTCAAGTCAGCGGAAGGCAGCAGTGACCTCCACCTCCATTCTCAAACCAGATGTTGTGATATCATATGCTAGACTTTGTTGCACTAAGCAACGTCCATTTGCTTTTGCCATGAACCCCTGTGCACCCTGTCTGCCCCTCAATACAGAGCTATCTGTATAGATAATCACATCACCTGCGCGGTAATTGTCATGAATCATTTGTTGAACTTCTGATTCTGCATCACCAGCTGGCCAGTCCCTGCACTCATGACCTAAAGTGAAAAGAACCCTACACAAGTCTGAAACTTGCTCTAACACTCTGACCCACTCCTTTCCTGATTATTTCTTTTGTTATTTGACACTCTGTTCTATGTGGATGTTTTTTTTCCCAAGTTCTTGTTAATAATGCTTGGGATTTTTCATTTTGTCCTCTTTTTAATCAACATCAATTATGTTGGGCTGATCATTGATGTGGGTGAAGAGGAGGAGGAGGAAGAGGAAGAAAAATAAAAAAGAAGAAGAAAAGGAAAAAGAATGGGGAAACAGAAAGTGTCCCATGTGTTTAGTCACAGGCACTGGTGACCATCCTTGTTAAGCATCCCACATGTTAAAAATAAAATATTAAAAACACTACCAACAAATCCATCAATTTAAATGATAGGGAAAACTTCAGGCCGATAACCTGATAGCTAATTGCAGACAATACTGACCCCCAAGTGCACACAGACTCATAAACTGGGTAACTAGGAAGATGGTACTATTAACTGGTACATTTACTTTGCTGATGATAATACAAAGGTCATGCTGTAAGCACGATCAACACATGCACGCGCACACACATATACACACACACAGATTAGTTTTACACATAGGATGCTAATTATGAGAGGGTTTGTGTGTGTGAGTGTGTGGGAGTGGGTGTGTGTGTGTGCGTGTGTGGTAGGAAAGGCAGAAAAGATAAACTGTGGAATATAATTAACTAGTTATGTAAAAGATGGCACTTCAGAGGTTGTGCATTACAACATCTCTTTCCCTCTCCTACACATGTCTGCATGCATGGATGGGCAGCTCTGTGTGTGTGTGTGTATGTGAGAGAGAGAGAGAGAGAGAGAAAGAGAGAAAGAGAGAGAGAGAGAAAGAGAGAGAGAACCGGGGGCTGGGGGCAGGGCTGCTAGAAAGAGAAATTATAAACTGTAACTAACTTGTTTCATGCTGTTACTTATTACAACAAAAAACTGAAATCTCTATCTATCTAATGTTCCCTCCACATAAATGTCTGTATGTGTGTATTAGGGAAGGTAGAAGAGATAATTTCTAAAATATAATTAAACACCATAAGTGTTGCTCTCTCTTCTCCCACTCTCTCCCCACAACTACTGTTTATCATTTCTCTCTCTCTCTCTCTCTCTCTCTCTCTGTATTTATGTGTTTGTGTGTGTGTGAGTGTGCGCACGGTGCGTACGTGCGTGCGCGACAAGGAAGGTAAAGTATATACATTGCTGAATATCTCCTTCTCCTTCTTTTTTCACTGGCTGTAATCTACGGCGGAAGGTCCTGATTATTCATCTACTTTGACTTTGGCTTTGTACCAGGGCCTGAGTTGTGCGTGTACATCCGTTTTACTGGCTTATTTATGTGCAGTTGGTTGTTCCTTGCCGCTCGGGCAGATGTACTCCACTTTGAAGGAAGCCCCTGATTGATTAGTCGACTCCTAGGACATGCTTGTTGGGGAGGCAGTGGGTCTACACTTCCTCCACCGCCAGTTTTCCCAAACTGGAAAACCCCACAACTCCAATTGGGGATCAGAGGAGAGAGGATCTTGTGTGGTGTAAAACGGTAAGAGAGTAATATCAACAGATGACATAAAACACTAAGAAGCAAGAGCTGGACTGCCTATACTGTTTGAGTTCAGTGAAGACGGCAGTTTAAAACAAACATACCATGAAGGAATCCAAGGAGAGTTTGGATGCAGGTGTATTCAGAAAACAATGCTACAGGCAAGGCTGATGTGCATTCTCAACACTTACATTAAAAAAACAGACACAGGAGCAACCTTCAAGTGATTTGGGGGTACAATTATTTGAACTTCTCACAAATACAAAGACAATAATGAAAAATTCATACAAACTGGTGTCCTGCGAGAAAAGAAATTCCCGGGGTAGAAAAAAGTTTGAGAAAGGTTGGCCTATACCATTTGGGCATATAATGATGAGAATTATCTCCTTCTTATTTTAGCAGGGGGTCTCCATGGCAAAGTGGTCAAGATGTCTGCCCCGCGCTCTGAAGGTATTTGGTTCGTTTCACAGCAGCGTCGTTCAGTTCACGAGTGCCATTTTTACGGAGACCCCTGGGGATTGTAGCCAGAGCTGCGGAGGTAGTGCTCTGTGTGATGCTCTCAGCAGGCAGCTAGCTGTTCTGTGGAGAGAGACTGAGCCATATGGGATAAAACCCAGTGCAATGAAGTCGATCCTCTCACTTTTACCTTTACTTGACTCTTATTTTAGCATTCTTCTTCTTCTCAAGTCCATGCCATGTGGCGTTGGTAGTCATGTCTATCCACAACCTTTTGCCTCGTGTACTTTTATGATGTCAGACTGTCTAACATTTGCTCTCTCTCTGTCTCCCTCTGTCCCTCCTCCCCTCTAACTTCCCTACTGTCACGATGTACTCCAGTTTTCTCCTTCTCATCACATGTCCAAAGAGTGTAGATTGTCTCTCTCTGATGTAGACATTCAGATCTTCATTACTCTTTTTATCTGTCCAGGGTGTTCCCATCATTCATCTATAAAACCACATCTCCGCAGCTTCCAAATAAATTTTCACTAATTTACCAACTTTCTAGCATTCACTGGCTGTAAACCCGGGCAGAAAGCTCGCCCACTCCTGGACTTTAATCTTCTGTCAGAATTCGAGTTTTGCATGCGGATCTATTTGACTCACTCTAGTCTATGATAATGATGAATGTTGATGCAGCTATAAATGATAGTAAACAGGAATGACTCACATAGTGGCAGGACCTGGTTCTGACGTGATTACTCTGAAGCCACAACCCAGAGTGATACAAAACATACTGCTCAGCGTTGCCCACCTCAGACCTGCCAACAGATTTCAGTAAAACATCTTCATCCTATATTTGTAAATAGTTAGTTGGTTTCATACACAATAAACAAGCTACTATTCGCAGATGATAAGTGCCTGTACTACAATGAGGGGGGTAGACTGCAAGACCATCTGAACAGGCTAAGTTCAACATGCAGAAGATATAACATGAAAATAAATACTACTAGTTGAGGAGTTGAGTCAAGAATTGACATCACAGCACTCGGGGCATTTCCATGCATGCTCCATCCTCATCTTCAGCAGCCAGGTCACAATCTGGTTATGTCCGTCTTGATTTTCCTCTGAGTGTAGTGATCCGGCCAGACCCTCTGGTTACACCCAGGTGCCTCATTCTCTCTAGGCCTAAATAATCTTCTATCCCTACTGATTCCGTTGCTTGTTCCCAGAGGGCCTTGACCACATCTGCCTTGTCATGTATCAATTCACCACTACATGCTACAAATACTACTAAAACTGAGGTAATGCAAATCAGCAGAATACTTATCAGGTTGAATGGTACTTGTCTGAAGAAAGTAATAGAATTTAAATATCTAGGAAGTATATTCTTTGAGGATGGGAGAAAACATTGGAAAACAGAAACAAAACAAAAAACGAGCCAGGGCACTTATATACCAACTGGCACCATTATTAAAGACATCTAAATCTCAGTGTCAGCAAACAAGAAACAAATTATAAACATAACATTCATACCAACACTGTGTTACCAGTGCCAGGCTTTGACATTATCAAAGGCTAACCTTCATAAATGAAAACCTTCAAAATTAGATGACAGAAAAGCTGCCAACTTGACCATCAAAGAAAAAGTTAGGAATGATTTTATCAGACTGTAGGAACTGCACCATAAAGCAAAATTTATTGAGAAACAGAAGATCAAATGATTTGGTCATCTAGTAAGAATGCACCAGAACAACTATCAACGTAGGGGCTACAGATGATAAGATCTAAAGTAAAATTAGGAGGCTGCCCTAGAAGAAAATGGATTGATGACATTAAAGAGCTTCTACATCGACACAAAATGACAATAGCCATTGCTACCCATCAAGCAATGGACTGCAAACTATTCCTCCCTATACCGCTTAACGGAAAAAGTAGAAAGTGATCAACAATTGATGATGATGAGTTAGTTAGTCGACAGATCATCTTCAATGCACATCGAACCATTCAGCAATAAGTGCTCAGAAACCCTCCTCAGTAAATCCTGCAGTGTGAAGTAGATGACAACACCAGTTCTGAATTGCTTTCTTATCCTTTTTTTGTGTGTGTGTGGCTTCCTGCATAGTGCTCTTGTCTGGCCACACCTGTGCATGTAAAAATTCCCTTGGCAGTTGCCCGGACAAAAAAATCTACCTAAAGTATTTCAGGAACCTCGCCCGTGCTACAAAGCCTGTGCACTGTGCTGAGCTTCTTCAGACACAGACTTGAGTTAGAAGAAAGAACGGATCACTTATGGGTTACTACCGGATCACTTATGGGTTACTACCGGATCACTTATGGGTTACTACCGGATCACTTATGGGTTACTACCGGATCACTTATGGTGTTGATCCGTTGTTCAAAAACTTTAAACTTCAAACTTCTTCTACACACATAAGCTGGACTCTGAAACTCACTACCATACTTCAATACTACAGAAAATCTTACTCAAGAATTACCTTTTGCATCCAACAGCCAAGGAAACAGTAATCCTGCAGCCACAAATGACACACAGCCCCAGTTGCTCAACCAGGCAATAGTTTCATCGGTCCAACCAAAAGCCTCCTCACACGTGGTGGATATGGGGCCCCAGGTGTTCCAGACAGCACTTTGTGTGAACCCAAACAGACTGTACATAACAAGCATGTACCATCTTCTCTTATATACCTGTTAAAAAGCCAGAATAGGCAAATTTATGTCAGCTTTTTTCTATCACACCCAGCAGGAGAGTTCACCTCATGAAAATCATAGACTATCAGATCATGAGGCCGGCCGAGGAGTTGTTAGTGAGATAATATACATGCGGACCCATAAACAAACACTTGGGGACATTGGAAAGAGAACCCACTACAGAATGAACAAACTTTATTTTCAAAGGGTTAAGAATAGGACACACAGGCCCATCTAACATTCTGCCCTTCCACTCCGATCCTTACATAAAGTTATTAATTCGTACCTCATTTCATAATTAATAACGACAATAATAATGAGAAGAAGTTTCCAACATTTATTCTTAATTACACACACTGGAATGTGCTCTAATTATACTGACATTACTGTACATTTTAAAGAATGTAGTAATAAGCCTATTCTAAAAATGATATAAGTCTTAAAAGTTGCATAATATAGATGAAGACAGGAGAATGGTAAATGCAGCGATTAACTTCAAAAGCTTATGGTGCTGAAGAATAAGGAGAAGGAGGAGAAGACGAAGAAGAAGGAGACAATTAAAAAAAGCTTATAAAGATAACTACAACCCAGACAGTGCCAAATTTACACTGACTGAAGCGCATAAAGATTAGTGTAAGATAGTGCCAAATTTAAATTCACTAAAGCCCAAAAGACTACTACAAGACAGTGTCATATTTAAACTCACTGGCCAATAAAAATTACCTCAAGTTATGCCAGATTTACATTTAGTACAGATTACAAAAAATATGTCATGGCAACAGGAAAGTTGAAGGAAAAGAGAGACTGAGAGTGACCAAGAGAGAAGATAGCGGACAGCTTAACATCAAGATATGAAAGAGCATCTGTTTCAGTAATAAACAACAGAACAGGAGATGGAAGACTGTGAACATGGAAGACTGTGAACATGGAAGACTGTGAACATGGAAGACTGTGAACATGGAAGACTGTGAATAGACAAGACTGCCAACATCATACAGCACAGACTGAAAGGAGAAGAAAGGGTTCTATTTCATTTTCTGGCCCAGAAAGAGAGTTACTTCCTTTGCCATTCATGAATTGCAGTGTCAATAATATCAACTCTGCTTCTTCCCGTTTACACTGGTGCATTACTTGCCAGCTGATTAGCTCTTTCATTACCATTTATGCTTTTTATGCATTTGGAGCACAGATTACGTGTAACGATTTTATGAAGCATGTTCATAAGAGTCTGAAACAATTACCGCATGTTTGGTCATTTTTTCTGCCACCCATGTGAGTGCTCTGGAAGCAGTAGTTAGAAAAATATGTGTCAAGCAACATATACTTAGTGTGCTAGTGGGGTTAACTCTTTCAGTCCCATGTTAGACAGTGGGCATTTCTTAATCCTCTTTCCCTGCAGACAGTTGTTGTTACAATAGCACTTCTTCATTTCTTCTTTTACCCCTTTGGGTGTTGAGGAACAAATAAGAGATTCTGTTTCTTGCTCTTCTGGCCGCCTTGACCACAGACACATTCTGCTGTTGTAGATTCTCTCTGATGTTATCTTTCCATTCTGTTTTTGGTCCACCTCATGCTCTACATCCATCTCCTCTTTGGTGTATGTCTTGTATGGTATGGCATCACAAGGGATTCTTTCCAAGTGGGCAAACCATTTCTTCTTCTTCTTTCGTTCGCCCGGCAAACCATTTGATTTGCTGTCTTTGTGTTTCGCAATGGGTTCTGTGTCGACTTTTTTTTTCTTATGACCTCATTGCTGATTTGATCTCTTCTGGTCCCTTCTGCAGCTTTTCTCAGACATCTCATTTCCATTCTTTCTTATTTTGTTTTATGGTTTGCTGTGAGTAACCACTAACTCACTGATCTGAATTGTTAGTTTTATTCCTTGTTTCTGGCAGTGCTATTAATATATAATCTCTCAAGACTCTTCTTTTTCTTTCTCTTCTTTGCGTTTAGTTTTGAATGCTAAGATCAGACAATCAGATGGGTTTCCTCTACGAACTCACATCTCAGCAGCAGGTCCTTTGTAGTTCCCCATAGCTTGCTGTGAACACACTTTGCTCCTGAGATGAGGTTTCTTTTTGAAGTAGTAGGTAGAGTGGGCAGGTCTGCAGAATGTGCTCAGGTGTTTGTGGTCCTCCAGGCACACTGTGGGGACTGTACAGTCTTTATTGTATGCATGTGATCGCTGCGCCTGCAGTGTCCTGTTCGTAGATTCTCAACACTCAAATACTGGCTATTTTACACCGAAATATCTCATGACATAACAAGCTAAAGTAAATAAAGGCTAGTGTCGAACGAATTAAAAGTGTCCTTTGGCCTACTTTACAAGTGAACAACACAAATTAAATTCAACTGAACACTTTTACTGATTACGTTTTAATAATTACATTATCATTTCTGCTTGACCTGGTCCCTACCGGGTGACTCCTAGATAATAATGAAACAACACCCAGATATGATATGCCAACTGTGAAATAAAATCAGAAATGAGGTCACCGGAGAACAGATCAGCATAGAATTAGTATTCAGTTACATACACAGACACTTGAGTTGAGTTAACAACTGTCATCTCGAGACATTCCCAAAAGCGCTGCATCCCAGTGTTTCAGCAGCCAGAGAAGAGTTCAAACTCTGTCAGGCGGCCCTAAATCCTCAGGCTCAAGACCATCCACACTATCCTTATCCACACTGTCCTTAAAAGTGGTAAAATAGATAGCAGTGATAGTATCATCACCTTTGTAGACACTATGGAAAAGTACAGGTATTATAATCTAAACAAAAAAGCCCTAATTATAACCACAAACAACAAAATGATAACAGGCCTTACATGGAAACGAGGTCCTGGAGGAAGCTTCTCCAAAAGTGGTCCATTGCTGGCATATTTACCATCACCTGATGAGCAAACAAACGTCTTATGTGTGTCTGTATTAATCTAATCTTGTTAGACTATTGCCTCCACACAAAAAAAGTATTTTATGGGGAGCTCCAGCAAGGGAAGAGGTTTCAGGGAAGACAGAAAAAGTAACACTCTCAAAGCTGCTCTTAATTCTTTTGACATCACCACAGCATCACAGGAGGCTGCTGCACATGACCGTTCTGGATGGTGTACATCCCTCAGGCATGCAGGACTGCCAATGAGACTTTTTTGAAAAACCCAGCTAAGCTGAACAAAAACCCAAGCAATAATAAGCAAAGAACAAAAAACAAAATAAGAAACCCAGATTGTTAAAAATTACAAAATTTATAGTTACGAAATGAAACATTTACCCACTTTTATAAAAGGATTTTTTTTTTTTAAACCCAGATTTTAAACTTTAAACCCAAGGTGTCAAATAAAAACCCAGATCTGGGGTTAAAAACTCAGCATTGGCACCCAGGGGGGCATGGGGCATCAGCCTGCTAGGCAGCATAGGTTGCACAGGCAGAGACACCGAGGCAGACTATTAAGAACCGTATCGCTAATCCCATGCCCTCTGTGGCTTTCATCTGCTGTCCGCACTGCTCAAGAACTCTCCAGGCTCATATTGGACTAATCAGCCACCTTCACAATTATAATCATTGATAATTACTACTTTGCATGAAAAGTGGTCTTCACCACTCATGATCGACGAACAACAACAATTTTCAGTTCAGCTTCTTCTTTTTTCCTCTTGGCATTCACCGGCTGTAAACTCCAGTGGAAAGCTATGGTTCTCTGTCCACTTGAGTTTTGCATGCACATCTGTTTTACAGATCTGGCTTATTTGTATGGGCTGTTGGTCCCTTGCCTCAGGGACAGGCAGACTTACTCCAACTTTATCAAAATCAGTTCAGCCATTTAGGGTTATTACCTTTAAAAGATATTTTCAGCATATGAAAAGATATGCATTACACATGCATTTAACGCATAAGACAGCCATCCGAAGTGCCAATATAAACAGTCCAGCACTAGAAATGCAGTTCATTGTTGCAGAAACAGAAGTTATAACAGATCACTAGTTGCACATGCAACTAATCGCACAAGGCACCACTAGTTCTCTGGCAAACAGGTCACTCGCCATTTTCTCAATCTGCAGTTCACAACACAAACCACGCTGGGCCTAGTCAAAAGTAATTCAAAATAAAATGAGAAGCTCACAGTGTTGCACCATTCACTCAACTCAGCAGCTGGGCGATGGAACTATATTCTTTCAGTCTACATATTGAGAAAAATGCAACAGCTAAACATTTTCACGAACTAGCCATGACTTTTAACAGTAAGCCGGCCTATCCACCATAGTGGTTGGAAGTCTCTTGCAGGTCCTGTCTCTGTGCTGCCTAATGTGCCCAACCCTCATAGATGCCCTGCATGATTTCCCTTAACATACTACTAGGTTTGAGGTTTGAGGTTTTGAACAACGGATCAACATCATGGCAACGGGTAGTAACCCAATTAACCCATAAGGGGGAATAACTAGAAGTCCAAGTAAACGTGAAAAAAATCCCAAACCTTACCAGGGATTGAACCCGGAACCTCCAGCACTTGAGGCAGACATCATGCCTCGTGACCACACAGCCCTCTAACCTACTACCAACATTCTATTTCCTTGTACTCTGAGCAGATAACTGTATAGCCAAAACATTTTGTCCACACACAAAATCTGACCATTTTTTGTGCAGTGCAGGCTGAAGGGTCTTTGAGACTGAGAATTTACAGCAGCATGGCTAGTGCTGTCACCATGGACGTTGTTGTTGTTGTTGTTATCGATCCAGCAGCGCATGAGCTTTCGCCCTTTAGCCCAATGCCATGTAGTAGAATTTGCATGTTTTCACAAGCTGTTCTTTTCCTCCGTACAAGGTGTTCCACTTGTCTGGTCTCAGAGGGAGTCGCATTCTTCTAGTCTCGCTGAGTTTTGGGCACTCAAAGAGATGGTGGTCAACAGTTTCGTAGGGGTAGTCACATAGCTGGCACTCTGGGGAGTGTTGTGGCTGTATTCTGTTTAGATGTCCATTGAGTGTGCAGGCAAGAATTTTACTTTGTACCCCTGACAGACAAAACAATCCTAAAACTGAGAGGATGTGACCGCAGATCTCCTGTTTCAGAACCCTTGATTCTGAGTGGTTTGGCCAGCCGCTTCTTTACTTCTACACTCACATTTAAAAGGGCAGTTGGCATATTGTGTTGTGGTTTACAGCTAGGCGGCATTATCTGCACCTTTTGGCCCGACACATCTTATTTCAACAAACTCCTAATTAGTTGTCTTTTGCGACATGCTTGCTAAATTTTGAATTAAGAATTGACATCACAGCACTCATACACTCCCATAAGTGCTCCATCTCCAATCTTCAGCAGCAAGCCAAGAGTTCCAATTCCGAATGTACCAGTCACCGTCTGGGTTAGGAATTGGGCACACAGGCCTGTCTTGCCTTTTCCTCTGCTGTTGAAGCATCGGCCAGATTCCCTGGTAACTCCTCGCAGCGCAATTCTCCTCAGACCATGATGATCTACTTGTGCTTCCTCACCGTTCACTCACTTCTAAAGGACCTTTACGATATCAAGCTTGTCATTCATCAGTTGGTGCAAAACCGGCCAGTCTATCTGCCTGCTTGTTTCTCAACACACTAGTACGACCTGAAGAAAATATGCTAACTACCCGAGACCTCTGAAGCTATGCTTGCTATTCTGCATGCAGCATGCCTGTCTCTACCTTTCTCAACATACTGTGTGAGTCGGTTACAATTATGACATGCATGTACAGCTGATTCTCAAGCCAGCTGAAAGTGGCAGTGACATGCGCAGAACCCACACAAGGGACCAAAACACCTACGTGACAACTCACCCGTTTTGTTAGCAGAAGCTGGCACTGCCAACGGAGAGGTAGACAAACTGTCATGACAGGAATCATAGTTGACTCCATCAGCGCTCTCTGTGTCAGAATCATGATGGCTGTCAGATGGAAGGAGTGGCTGTTTGGCTTCATTGTCCTCCATGATTAGTCAGCCAGTTACTTAAGAAGACAGAATAGAACATGTTCATAAAAAAAACTCTTTCTTTTCCAAGAGATGCTTCGAACACAGGTTTAGAAGAAATATCAGAGACACTAAGTCTTAGTCGAGGTTTCCCTATACTTGCTCCGTTCCTGTGCCAGTAAAAATCAAATGAAATGTTTCTCACTGTTGCATCTGAAAACCCAGAAAAGCAGTTTAATGGAAGTAGTTGGGCACAATAAGTTAGCTATACACACGTAAAATTTTAACATAAGGTATTTCACCAGCTTATACATAAATCGGCTGCCGGCCATATTGAATACCACAATACAAACAAGGCATGAGACAGGAAAAACACAGCTAAGAGGGCTCCAGCAAGCACTAAACTCAGTAGCTCAAGCAGCAAACCCGTAGACTTCCATCCATATGTGGAAACTGCATTAGCAAAGTGCTGTCGGAGCAAAAATAACTTAAAAGCTCAACATTTTGCCATTGCCTAATCCTCCATTTTTGGCCGGGACACTGAAAAGTACTATATATGAAGAGAACAGAAGGGCCAATTCCATAGACCACTTCCCCCCCTGGCGCTGCGAGGCACTCCAGGAAAAGAGAAAGAAGCAGGAGACAGGTTTCGTACATGCCAAGAAAAAACTGACCTTACTGTAAACTCTTGTAGAAAGTTCTGGTTGTTCATCCACTTCTGGACTTTGATCTTGTTCAAGAACTTGAGTTTTGTATGCACATCCGTTGTACAGATATGGCTTATTTGTAGGCAGACTACTGGTTCCTCGCCTTTCAACAAAGATGAGCTCTGAGTTTGGAGGACAAACCCCTAAGTAGTGCCCTTTTACGGCAAGCTTCTAGGAGAGGTAGTGGATCTGTTTTTTTCCCTTCAACAGGAAGCTCTGGAACCCAAATCAGGAATCTCTTTATATTCCAAGCACTTCACTAAGCAAAGGATTCAGTCAGTGCCATGTTTCTTCTTCTTCTTCTCCTTCTTCTTCTTCTAAAAGGGTGAGTGGTATGTTATGTTGTGGTTTACACCTAGGCTCTGATATCTGATAGCTTGCAGATTTATTATCTTTTACTTTCCTTAAGGTATCTGGTAACACTGTAACATATTCAATGATCAAGTAAAGAATAACTCAACTGCCCAATGGTCAAGTAAGGAGTAACTCAATGGTATATGATTAAGGAAGGAAAAGCTCACTGACGTCAATATTCAAATAAATTCAATAAATAACTCAATGGTCAAAGACTAAGAAAGGAGAAACTCACTGGTGAATGCACAAAGATAAACCCACTGGTCAATGATTAAGTAAGGAGTAACTTACTGGTCAATAATAAACTAATAAGTACTTACTGGTCAATTATCATATATTAATTCACTGGTCCGCCTGTCTGTCACCGGGGCCCTCACGGGAAGCAAAGAATAGTGACACTGCACCCTACCAGGCATGTCGTAAGAGGCGACTAAGGGTAGGGTTGGGCTTGAGGTTGGCTACCTCATCCTGTAAAAACCATAGCCACAAAAACCAACCAACTATGGATAAGTTAAAAAGAAAAGCAAGTAAAATCCAGATGAGGGGAGGCTCTTCAAATAGAAGAAGTATGACACGGTGTGGAGAAAGTCGTAAGGAGTCCAGATTGGGAGGACATGGGGAGAGCTCCATGCAATGGCGAAAGATAGAACGACTTGGCGTGAGTTGGTTGAGGGCCTATGCTCCATTGGGGGATAAAAAGGCAGAAGAAGAAGAAGAACTCACTGGTCAATGATGATATATTAACTGACTGGTCAATGATCATATATTAACTCACTGGTCAATGATCATATATTAACTCACTGGTCTATGATCATATATTAACTCACTGGTCAGTGATCATATATTAACTCACTGGTCAATGATCATATATTAACTCACTGGTCAATGATCATATATTAACTCACTGGTCAGTGATCATATATTAACTCACTGGTCAATGATCATAAATTAACTCACTGGTCAATGATCATATATTAACTCACTGGTCTATGATCATATATTAACTCACTGGTCAGTGATTATATATTAACTCACTGGTCAATGATCATATATTAACTCACTGGTCAATTGTCATATATTAACTCACTGGTCAATGATCATATATTAACTCACTGGTCAATGGTCATATATTAACTCACTAGTCAATGATCAAGTAATGAATACTTACTGGTCAATGATCAAGTAAGGAGAAACTTGCTTGTCAATGATCAAGTAAGAAGAAACCCACTTGTTAATAATCAAGTAAGGAGAAACTCACTGGTCAATAATCAAGTAAGGAGAAACACATTGGTCAGTCAGTCAGTCAGTAGCATGTCCTTTGCAAAACCTTCTCCCATAATAACCTTCTGGAAAATTTCTCGATCACAACCAAGATGTCCCGCTTTTGATACATCCCTCTGGAGATCATCCACTCATCTTCTCTTTGGCCTTCTGCCTCTTCCTCTCCTCCCATGTTCACTGGTCAATGACCAATAAAGGAGAAACTCACTGGTCAATGACCAAGTAAGGAAAAACTCACTAGTCAATGGTCAAGTAAGGAGAAACTCATTGGCCAAAGGTCAAGTAAGGAGAAACCCACTGTTCAATGATCAAGTAAAGAGAAACTAACAGGCCAATGACCAAGTAAGAACTCACTGGTCAATGATCAAGTAAAGAGAAACTTAAGCTTGTCAATGATCACGCAAGGATAAACTCACACTAGTCAATAATCAAGTATTTAGTAACTCACTGGTCAATGATCAAGTATTGAGTAACTTACTGGTCAATAATCAAGCATTTAGTAACTCACCAGTCAATAATCAGTATTCAGTAATTCACTGGTCAAAAATCAAGTATTTAGTAACTCACTGGTCAAAAATCAAGTATTTAGTAACTCACTGGCCAATTATCAAGTATTTAGTAACTCACTGGTCAAAAATCAAGTATTTAGTAACTCACTGGCCAATTATCAAGTATTTAGTAACTCACTGGACAATGACCAAGGAAAAGTAACTTACTGGTATACTGAAGAAATACTGAAAAATTGTCATTAGTCCATGGACAAATGGAGTAAGAATTCCATCATCAGTTTTAGAGTACTAAGTGTAAAATTCATTCTAGAACAGCAAATGCTAACAAAAATGATCCTTTCTAGAATGGCAGAGGTTAAAAAAAATGATCCATTCTAGAACAGCAGAAGCTAACAAAAATGAGGTTTGAGGTTTTAAACAACCAATCAACATCAAGGCACACGGGTGTAACCCATAAGTGCTCCGTTCTTCTTCTAACTCAAGTACGAGTCCGAAGAAGCTCAGCACAGTACAAAGGCTCTGTAGCACCGGCAAGGATCCTGAAATACTTTGGGTAGATTTTTAACTTCAAATTTTGCATGGGCAGCGCCGTTAGGCTACTCTTTTTGATTTTCAACTGCCAAGGGGTTTTTTACGTGAGCAACAATGCACACAGGCGTTCGATCTCACTACCTAGAGACCAGGGGGAATTACTAGAAGTCCACCTGAAAAAATCCCAGCCATATCGGGAATTGAACCCAGAACCTCCAGCACTCGAGGCGGACACAATGCCTCGAGACCACGCAGCCCTCCCCCCCCCCCTCCCCCCCAACAAAAATGATCCATCTTAAAAACAGCAGAGATTAACAAATATGATTCAACCTAGGACAGCAGGAGTTAACAAATATGATCCAACCTAGGACAGCAGGAGTTAACCAACATGGTCCAACCAAGGACAGCAAGAGTTAACAAACATGGCCCATTTTAGGACAGCAGGAATTAATTAAAAAAACATTCCTAAGACATATGTACTCAACACACAAACCCAATGTCAGTTTTCCTAAAAAACAAAAAACACAAATCTACACACCAGCCGCTTCTTCATCAGTCATATGTCTAGTCACATGTTCTCATTTTGTGAAACACAACGTCAGTACTTGACACAGGGTGAACTTCATTACAACATATCCACTAAAGTAGATAACAATAAAGTTTCAGTCTAAGTCCTGTTATCAATATCTTGTCATAAATAGGTAAGATGTGCGTACTATGGCAAATAACTTGCAGTACAGTAACTTCCTTTAAGGACTTGCTTCGATGACGTGTGGCTACTGAGGTCCCATTTTCAGGGACAAAAAAACAAACAGACCTTGCAAATACAAGCATGTCATAAAAGGCAACAAATGGGTGTGTGGTTGAAAGGTGCAGATATCGTAGCCTAGCTGTAAACCCCAACAAAATGTGCCAATGATACACTGTAGGGAGAAAGCAACAACAACAAAGAAGAAATGACAAAAACACATTTAAATCAATGAGTACAAATGAATACATGAAAACATATGAATGAATAAACATAAATGAATGAATAAACAGATGAATGAATTACTACAGATGAATGAACACAGATGAATAAATGAAAGAATGAATGAACAAATGAATGAATTAACACATATAAATGAATGAAGAAACTTCCTTTAAGGACGTGTGGCTACTGAGGTCCCATTTTCAGGGACAAAAAACAAATAGACCTTGCAAATAAAGGCATGTCATAAAAGGCAATAAATAGGTGTGTGGTTGAAAGGTGCAGATATCGTAGCCTAGCTGTAAATCTCACCATTAAAGGATAAATTGAGAATCAACATCACAGCACTCAGAACACTCCCATAAGTGCTCCATCCCCATTCTCAGCAGCAAGCGAAGAGTTTCAATTAAGAAGGTACCAGTTACCGTCTGTATATCCGTCTCAACCTTCCCCCGAGTGTTGAGCGTCCGCCAGATCCCTTGGTAACTCCTCACAGCGCTACTCTCCTCAGACTTTAATGATCTATCTGCTCCTCCTCACAGTTCACTCATTCCCAAAGGGCCCTCACAATATCTAGCTTGTCATACATCAAGTAACTGAAATTTAAATATCTCACAGAAAATAATTGATTCATGTTATTCTTTTTTAAAGTAAAAGAAAGCAGAAGAATATTTACAAAAACAAACCACACACCTTTTTGTCAGCAAGTAACAGCAGCCGCAGTGTGATATTTCTTCCTCTGCTGTGATGTTTTCACACAGCCTGGTCTAATCTTTGTGGATGACATGTCATGACATGTGATGGTGTTGCTTGTGAAACATCTGACTGACAGTAGTAGCACTTGCTGGAAAAGAAACACAGTAGAATCTCAATAACATGAACTTGCTGGAAAAGAAACACAGTAGAATCTCAATAACATGAACTTGCTGGAAAAGAAACACAGTAGAATCTCAATAACATGAACTTGCTGGAATCTCATTAACATGAACTTGCTGGAAAAGAAACACAGTAGAATCTCATTAACATGAACTTGCTGAAAAAGAAACACAGTAGAATCTCAATAACATGAACTTGCTGGAAAAGAAACACAGTAGAATCTCAACAACATGAACTTGCTAGAATCTCATTAACATGAACTTGCTGAAAAAGAAACACAGTAGAATCTCAATAACATGAACTTGCTGGAAAAGAAACACAGTAGAATCTCATTAACATGAACTTGCTGAAAAAGAAACACAGTAGAATCTCAATAACATGAACTTGCTGGAAAAGAAACACAATAGAATCTCAATAACATGAACTTGCTGGAAAAGAAACACAGTAGAATCTCATTAACATGAACTTGCTGAAAAAGAAACACAGTAGAATCTCAATAACATGAACTTGCTGGAAAAGAAACAGTAGAATCTCATTCATGAACTTGCTGGAAAAGAAACACAGCAGAATCTCAATAACATGAACTTGCTGGAAAAGAAACACAGTAGAATCTCAATAACATGAACTTGCTGGAAAAGAAACACAGTAGAATCTCAATAACATGAACTTGCTGGAAAAGAAACACAGTAGAATCTCAATAACATGAACTTGCTGGAATCTCATTAACATGAACTTGCTGGAAAAGAAACACAGTAGAATCTCATTAACATGAACTTGCTGAAAAAGAAACACAGTAGAATCTCAATAACATGAACTTGCTGGAAAAGAAACACAGTAGAATCTCAACAACATGAACTTGCTGGAATCTCATTAACATGAACTTGCTGAAAAAGAAACACAGTAGAATCTCAATAACATGAACTTGCTGGAAAAGAAACACAGTAGAATCTCATTAACATGAACTTGCTGAAAAAGAAACACAGTAGAATCTCAATAACATGAACTTGCTGGAAAAGAAACACAATAGAATCTCAATAACATGAACTTGCTGGAAAAGAAACACAGTAGAATCTCATTAACATGAACTTGCTGAAAAAGAAACACAGTAGAATCTCAATAACATGAACTTGCTGGAAAAGAAACAGTAGAATCTCATTCATGAACTTGCTGGAAAAGAAACACAGCAGAATCTCAATAACATGAACTTGCTGGAAAAGAAACACAGTAGAATCTCAATAACATGAACTTGCTGGAAAAGAAACACAGTAGAATCTCAATAACATGAACTTGCTGGAAAAGAAACACAGTAGAATTTCAATAACATGAACTTGCTGGAAAAGAAACACAGTAGAATCTCAATAACATGAACTTGCTGGAAAAGAAACACAGTAGAATCTCAATAACATGAACTTGCTGGAAAAGAAACACAGTAGAATCTCAATACCATGAACTTGCTGGAAAAGAAACACAGTAGAATCTCAATAACATGAACTTGCTGGAAAAGAAACACAGTTGCATCTCAATAACATGAACTTGCTGGAAAAGAAACACAACAGAATCTCATTAACATGAACTTGCTGGAAAAGAAACACAGTAGAATCTCATTAACATGAACTTGCTGAAAAAGAACACTCAGTTTAACCAGCAAGGATTTATTATTATTATTATTATTATTACTATTATTTGTCCACAGTAAACATACTCTTGTTTTAAGTGTAAACTTGAGTTTCGCCCCTTAGAATCTGTGTTAACAAGGTTTTGCTGTACAATGTATGAACATTCAGCACATCAGAGATGACATATACATGAAGAGCCTTCCATACCAGAGATACTGAACACATTTATCAAGAGAAAATACAAGGAATTGTGGAGAGAAGAAACCAACAGTAAACATTCATAAGACCCCATAACCAGACTAAACAGAAAACAATATACGAAAATTATCCTTCTACGGACAGGAAACTGCAGGCTCACCAATACATGCATAAAATAAAGACTGTACAATACACGCAGTGTGAATATCAGATGGGACTACAAACACCTGAGCACCTTCTCCAGGTCCGCCAACTATTCTCACAACTAGGAAGAGAAACCTGGCCTAAAGAACAATTTGTGCACAGCACGCTATGGGCAAACCATGAAGGACCTGCAACTGGCATGCGTATTCAAAAAAGCAACCCACCTGACGATCTGGCCTGAGCATACGAAACCGAACACAAAGAAGAAGTAGTTTACAGTTGAGTTTATCTAAATTTCAAGAACAAACATCACAGCATTCAGGACAATCCCATAAGGGTTCCGTCCTCAGCTTCAGTGCTCAGCTGTGAGTTCCAGCTGCGACAGTATCAGTAGCACTCTGAGCGTATGTCTGTCTTGTCTTTCTTCTGAGTGTGAAATGTTGGTCAGATCCTCTAGTCACTTCCTGCTACATCACTATCCACAGACTGTGATACTTAATCATGCCCCCTGCACTGTTTTTTTTTTTTTTAACTGCATAATAATATTAGAAAAACATTCAGCTGAAATAAGCACAGACAGCACGGTAAACAAAGCCAGGTCATGTATCACCTGAGAGAGATGGGATGTTATGACAAGGAGAAAGACAAGCATGCTGTAATAAAAGACAAGATGTCAAAACATGGACAGGGTCACTCAAGAACAGCAGTCAACAGAGCTCTAAGGCCAGGAACAGTACAAAATATGACTGTTTTAATAGCTGATGTGTCATCGGAGGAGCAAAAAAATAATCAAGAGAGAGATATAGACACATATAAAGACATAGTACGAGAGGAGAGAAAGAGAGAGAGAGAGCGGAGAAAACAGGAACACCAGAAGAGAGTGAGAAAAACAAAAGATAGAGTATACAGGGTGGGGGAGGGGGGGGACAAGACAGAAGATTTGGAATAGAAGAGAGAAAAAGAAAGAGAGAGAGAGAGAGAGAGAGAGAGAGAAAGAAAGAGAGAGAGAGAGAAAGAGAGAGAGAAAGAGAGAGAGAGAGAGGGAGACATAGAAGAAAGAGAAGAGAGAAAAGATGGAAAAGAAAGAAGACAGAAAAGATAGAATAGAAAGAAGATAGAACAAAGGGGGGGGGGGGGGAGAGAAAAGAGAAAGCAGAGAGAGAGAGAGAAGAGGGAAAATATATAGAAGAAAGAGAACAGATAACAGAGACAGGAAAAAGAAGAGAGAGGAGAGAAAGAAGAGTGGAGAGAGGTAATTTAAAACAAGAGAAACCTTAAAATGAATGCTGTTTAGAGAGGCCAAAGGTGCTGGACTAGATTTCACACATGACAGATTGAAAAAGAGAATAAAACTGTGAGCCCTGTGTGAGGATCAAATCTTCTTCTTCTCCTTCTTCTTCTTCTCGTTCACTGGCTGTTAACTCCGACAAAAAGTTCTGGTTATTTGTCCAACTCTGGATTTTAGTCTTGTTCCAGAACCTCTGTTGCGTGCACATCCATTTGACATATCCGACTACAGGTTGTTGGTTCCTCGCCTGGCGGACAGATGCATTCCCACTTTGAAGGAAACCCCCAATAAGTTGATTCTTACAACATGTTCGCTGAGGATGCAGTGGGTCTATTCTTGTATTCCCCACAACAGGCCTCAGAAACCCACACAGTGGAGGCATAAATAGCATAGCATAATGATGATAACCAAACACACACTCCTTCAAACAAGAAAACAGTCCTCATACCCACTTCAGACAAACGGCCAACAAAAGCTTCAACTGTAAGCAACATGCAATACAGAGACACACACATTTGACATCCACCTCCCCCCCCCCCCCCCCCCCCCCCCACAAAAAAAAACCATAAACTAATGTGTGAGCGGGCCAGCAGTATGCAAACGGGGCAACATGTGCAGTTATTCAAAGGGCCATCGAGAATCAATACAGACTCGGGAACGTTTTCAAAGCCATGCCCAAACAACCTCATTTCAGCTGAATGAGTGTGTATAACCTCGTAAATGCGTCATTAACAAACAATTAAACTTCACATAACGTCACATACAAATACATCTTTTTTTTTTATAACTGGCTAGAGGAATGTATTACAAAACTGTCCATATACTAACTGAAGAGACAGTCATATGTTTATTCTCTACAGGATGTTGCAGAACCAACCCCAGCATTTTTTGACTGTTGGGGTTTTTCTAGGCACATTGTATACATTTACTAGTTTGCCATTGCTTAGCTGGAGAGTATAGATAATAAATCTTGTTCAATAAATCAATGTAAAAGCATCATCATCAACACTGCCATCACGGAACAGTAAAACTTTAACCGTCACCGTCCAAACCAGGGCGGTGATGGATAACCAAATACATAGACTGTTTCACAGCATTAATATTGGTTTGTGCGGCTGTCCTTCAGAGGTCAGTGAAATTGTTTCACAATGTAATCCTCAACGCTAACTGGGGTTCATTTCCTGCGGTGATGAAAAACGAGAGGAAATGGAGGAAAAAAGACAGTTCTCACAGCTTTTAGAAAGTAGCACCAGAGTTTCACTGAGGAAGAGACTGGGGCCTCAACACGTAATATAGAGAAACAGAGCTTTACCTGTGCATGTTTTCTCATCAACTCAATGAGTATGCTGGGTAAACAGGGATAGGATGGGTATAAACACAGTGGCTGGAGTCTCTGAAGCGGTTGAGGGCTGAGAAATATCAACTAACAACTAACTAATTAACTAAGCAACTAACAAAACAACCAACTAACTAACTAACTGGGCGATTAACAAAACAACCAACTAACTGAAACAACTAAATAAACAACTGACTGACTTACTGACTAACTAACTAACAGGTAATAGTTGGCATCAAAAATACAGTTTGCCAATGATGAAAGTAGTCGGTCAAAATAAGTTGGTTATACACACGTAAAATTATTATACAACGTATTTCACCAGCATACATGTTAATCGACTAACAGTCATATTGAATACTCTGAAGCGGTTGAGGGCTGAGAAATATCAACTAACAACTAACTAATTAACTAAGCAACTAACAAAACAACCAACTAACTAACTAACTGGGCGATTAACAAAACAACCAACTAACTGAAACAACTAAATAAACAACTGACTGACTTACTGACTAACTAACTAACAGGTAATAGTTGGCATCAAAAATACAGTTTGCCAATGATGAAAGTAGTCGGTCAAAATAAGTTGGTTATACACACGTAAAATTATTATACAACGTATTTCACCAGCATACATGTTAATCGACTAACAGTCATATTGAATACCACGAAGCAACCACAGCAGAAAGGAAAGGCATTCCACATTTAAACAAACCAAACAAAAAAAAACACACACACCACACACACACACACACAAAGACTAGCTCACAGTGCTGCACCAAGCACTAAACTTAGTAGCTCAGGCAGTGAAACTGTATGTAAAGAAGTAGTAGTTATTATATTACCTTTCTTATGATCAATTTTTATTAACTTTAAAGGGATAACTGAGTCATACAAAGGAGTTAAAGTAAAAAAAAACATCTGGGATTGAAAGAGTAAAAACTCTGCATTGCCAGCTGAAGATGGGGAATGCAGCAATCATGGAAGTGTCCCGAGAGCTGTAATGTCAGTTTTGAACTCAACACAGCTCAACATATGAAAAAAACAATATTAATGCCCTTAGAGATTTTGGGAGCAGCTTGCCCACAGCGGGTGCTAAAATGTTACATAGAACCTATCCTGCTGTATGGCAGCAAATCATGAAATGTCACTGAACAAATTAGGAAGAATTTGGAAGCAACAGAGATGTGGTTTCTGAGATGAATGTTATGAATACCTTGGATGGCCACAGTAACTAACAACGATTGCTTGAAAGAAGCTAATGGAAGCAAATCTCTATATACAACAATAAGAAAGAGACAAACACTGTTCATTTCCACATAATGAAAACAAAAACTTTGGAGAACATCGTGACAACTGGAAAGATCAGTGGAAAAGGGGGTAGAGGCAGACCAAGAGATGAAGCTAGATGTGCTGAAACTATGGCATGGAGTGATATCATCAAGAGAACTATTCCAGGCAAACATGGATCGTGATCTGTGGAGACACATGAGCGCCGACGCCAGTTGGCAGGGCACATGATGATGATGATGCATACATTATTGCTAAACACGAGAGTAACATTGGACAAACAAGAAGTCTTGGTAACCATCATAGGACTGGCACTACTAACTGCAGAACACTTATGAATATGATGAAGGTGGAATCTGAGCACCAATGGTAGTGCTGTGGAGATGACCAAACACATAGCTCAAATGAAATGATGTAAAAACCAGCCTACTGAATCAAATCTGGTGCCGCCTCCACAATGAAGGTTTTCTTAAATGCATCTCCAATAGATGTGGGCATAAGCCCTGGAAGGCAATCAGCCTATGGGATGGGGAATCCTGAAAATAAACCTCAACCGTCGAAGTCGGAAGATGTCAGGGTACTTGGCACAGGACTAAAAATCGGGCATTTACGCACTAGCGATATGGTCATGCAAACAACATTATTACGTTATGGTGTCATTCCTATGGGACGTGGACTGGTAGGGATGGCGCCGGGCCCCCTGCCTCGAAGGGGGCTCACCCCAAGCTACAAGAGCCACAACCTCTGAATCTTCTGGAGTGACCAGAGAAGAACGGAGTAATGCAACTGGACACAAACTGACAATTATGCACTGGAATGCTGACAGAGTGAGGCTGAAGAAAACTGAACTACAGAATTTCTTGAAGCAGCACGATATCGACATATGCTGCATCCAAGAGACTCACCTCACAAGTGCACACAGATTCTCTATCAGGGGATACCAAATCTTCCGACACGACAGGTTAGATCGTCCAAAAAGAGGAGTTTTGACTGCTGTCAAGAACATGATCACAGCTTGGGAAACCCAGAGATCTCAGTGTGGGGATACAGAGTTTATCACAGTCACTATCAAGGGTGGAAGGGGAGATGTGACAGTATGCAACATCTACTCACCACCAAACAGAGATATTAATCTGGGACCCATCCAACTAAACACAGAAAACTGCATTGCTGTCAGAGATCTAAATAGCCACTCACCTAGCTGGGGCTACACAGACCTCAATGCGAAGGGAGAAGAGGTAGAAAACTGGATAATCAGCAACACTCTAGTTCTGATAAATCATCGTGATGACCTAGACACATTCTACTCTCGAGCTTGGAGGAAAACTAGCACCCCAGACGGCTATAGCAACTGAAGATGTGGAGAAAGTTACCAGCCGGGATGTATGTCAACAGCTAGGAGGCAGTGATCACAGGCCCGTAATCCTTTCTATTAACAAAAGTAGAGAAGCTACTAAAGACAAGAACCCTCCCAGCTAGAACTACAAGAAGGCTAACTAGAGCCTTTTCACTTCCTATTTGGACAACATGTTGAAGAGAGTCTTCTTTAGAAGACTTGAAATAAATGCCAAACTAAAGATCCTCAACACAACTATTCTAAATGCAGCCAAGGGTAACACACCACGAGGCAGCAAGAAAAACTTTAAACCTTACTGGTCATATGAACTGGACACTCTGCATTCCAAACTTAGTACCAGGAGGGAAAATATGGAGAAGGATCCGACAGATAAAAATGTAATACTTCATAACAGAGCAAAAGCAGCTTTCATCAAAGAGAGAAATAATCAGACGAGGGAAAGCTGGCACAAAAAGACGGCGACATTTAACCTCGAGAAGGACACTTCACGTCTGTGGAATCTCACAAAAAGCCTGAATGGAGACAAGACAGAAAAAGCCAGAGTTGTACTCCAAACAGACGATGGAACTGTTACTGGCAAGGTAGCAGCAGATGTGCTAGCTGAAACACACCAGAAGGAAACTGAGGTTCATATTCCCATGCAAAGAATAAAAGAAGTACGAAACCAGACCAAGACTGTTCTAGCAGACTCTAGCACAAAAACAACTGAGGCCTGCATGTCAGAAAAGTTTACTATGCAAGAGCTGGAAGTTGGAATTGGAGAGTTGAAAATGAAGAAAACCCCAGGGGCTGACGGCATTACAAACGAATTTCTCTCCCATCTTGGACCTGCTGCCAAGAAGTTTCTCCTCTGCATTTACAACCAGAGCTGGCAAAAAGGTGTAGTACCGTCAGCATGGAAGGAAGCCCTCATCCAGCCTATCCTTAAAAAGGGTGGAGAGAGAAGAGACCCAAAAAGCTACAGACCCATCAGCCTTCTTAGTTGTGTAGGAAAATTGATGGAGAAATTAGTTAATAAAAGACTAATGTGGTTCTTAGAGACAGACTCGGTAATCACCACCACACAGACAGGATACAGACAGCACAGAAACACAGAGGACCAGTTGACATATCTGGAAATTGAGAATGCCTTCCAGGAAAAAAAAGAAAGTTCTTGCTGTCTTCTTTGACCTCTCTCACGCTTTTGATACAGTTTGGAAAGAAGGCATACAACTAAAACTGCTACAGGCAGGAGTTGTGCACAACATGTACAAGTGGATCAAAGACTTTCTTTTCCAACATAGAGCCAGATTCAGAATTGATGGGCACATCGGCAAACTGGTAAAACTAAGAGAAGGAGTTCCCCAGGGCAGTGCAATAGCACCAACTCTGTTTCTGGTTTACCTAAATTATATCACAGCAACCTGCCACCAGCATGTTTTTAATACCCTACATGCCGATGACTTTGCAGTTTGGACAGCCTCCGAATACACTACCACAGCCTCATATATGTTACAGAAAACTGTGGAAAATGTAGAAGCCTAGACCGAAAAGTGGGGTCTAAAACTAAATAAATCAAAAAGCACAGCATCACTTTTTTCTCTCTCCCCCAAAAAAGAAAAAATCGAAATCTGGATAAAAAAATCAGCTCATTCCACAGACTGACACTCCTATCTTTCTTGGTGTTACACTTGATTCATGGCTAACTTGGAAGTCACACGTAGAAGCAGTACAGGGGAAAGTATTCAAAAAGCTTACAGTGATGAAAAAATTAGCGGGAACCACATGGGGCGCTAACTCCAGAATCCTGAAACAAGTATATACCGGAGCAGACAGGCCAGTCATGGAATATGCCTCCACTGCATGGGCCGCAGCAGCCAAGACAACAATGGGAAAACTGGAAAAGGTTCAGAATATGGGATTAAGGATTGTCCTCGGAGCCATAAAAAACCACCCCCATCAGAGAGATAGAGAGGATAGCAGATACTGAACCACTCGAACTCAGAAGACAATACAAAACTCTTTTACAGTATGAGAAATTAAAAAGACTTCAAAGTCACCCACTGCATTTTAAATTTCAAGAGAGAACAAAAAACAGACTGAAGCGTCAGAGCCCCAACCACCTTGCTAGAGAACTGTACAGACAGCACCAAGATCTGCTTGAAAGAGATTTTGCACTGTGCGAAAAACTTAGGCCAGACCCATGGACAAGCAAGCCAGAGAAGGCAAATGTAGTCCTAAAGATACCAGGGATCACTTCAAAAGATGCCCAGATGGAGACACAACAGAGAACCCTGGCTCTTGCTATGCTTGATGAGAAGTATCCCAACACCACTTGGACCCAGGTTTTCACCGACGGCTCTGCTACAGATGCAGTCAAAAACGGGGTTTGTGGAATATACATTAAACCCCCTAGCAGTAAAGCAGAAACTCTCTCTCTCTACCAGCAGGTGACATGTGCACTAACTTCAGAGCTGAGGCAACTGCCCTCCTTTCTGCAGTCCAACATCTCATCACTCAAGAACACAGAGGGCACAAAATTGTTATATTTAGTGACTCATTGTCTGTTCTCCAAGCCCTATCAAGCAAAAAACAAGACAAACTAATTGCAGATCTAAGGACCAACATTGGCTTACTCTCCAAGGAAGCAGAACTGGTCTTGCAGTGGATACCAGCCCACTGTGGTATTCAAGGAAATGAGAGAGCAGATGAGTTGGCAAAAGCTGGGAGTAATCTTCCACAACCTTATCCACCACATAGCTACAAGGAAACCAAAACAGCGCTAAAGCAGTCCTTCAAGCGGGAGTGGAGAAGGCAGAACGGAGATTACAGACCAGAGAGTGACAGCATAAACAAACTCGGCAGGAAAGAACAAACATCAATTTTTAAACTTCGGACAGGACACTGTGGTCTTCGAGCACACCTGTACAGGATAGGCATAAAAGAATCTGCTGCCTGTGATTGTGGAGCAGAAAGACAGACCCCTGAGCACATACTGCAGCACTGCCATAACCTCTCCCAGCAAAGATTGTGGATCTGGCCCAAGGGAGCCACATTGCAAGAGAAGCTATGGGGGACCGGCTGCGACCTTAAACGCACAATCCTATTTGTGACTGAGACTGGACTCAATGTTTAGCATGACTGATGTCGAACGCAGAAGAAGCATCTCCAATATAAATAAAAATGGATATTGGATACTCACTGAAACACATGCAATCCCACAGTAGCTTATTTAAGTAAGCAGGCAAATGTTGATACAAGTAAGACGACAACATTAAGAGATGAACATACAAAAGTCTCAAACAGTTTGAAACAGTTACAGTGTATACCAGAAGTTCTAAGGCACGATATTGGAGAAGTTTATATTAATAATAGTCAATACTTAATAATACTAGAAAACAGAGGGGGAAAAAAACAATATTTTCTTCTTAATTAATTAAATAATACATAGTTTAGTATCACAAAATTCCAAAATGGCTCTCCTCCAAACTTTAACACCCGCATTATGGTGGCAACAAATATCCGTACGGGGCTCAGTTCTATTAAAAATATGCCGGCTCCGTATAACGAAACAAATGCTCTAACAGGGTCTCAGCGATATGTTATTTGCGGACCTGTTTCTGTGACTATGCCTCACCGCCGACCATATCCCCCGCGCCGCGGATGGGGGCTAAATTAGATGGCTGGGACTCACGAGCAGCAGCTACCGCATCTCCTGCAACTTCCTCAAATTAATTTGCTCGTGAGTCCCAGGCACCTATCTCAGCCCCCTATCCACACCGCGCATAGCGGCGCGGGGGATACCGTCGGCTGTGAGTGTAAACGCGTTTTGCGCATGCCGACAAGTTTGAGGACAACAACGACGCTAATGTGGCTTTTATCGTCAGTAAGGTTGCGTGCCTCGAAATTGTCAATGGTCGATAGTATCGTCTGCTAGTAGTACTAGTAGTACGTCTGCAGAAACGCTCGAAAGTGTCAACGGTCGCTATTATCGTCTGCAGTGTTGCGTCTCTTGAAAGTGTCAGGTAATCCTAGTTTTGCCGCGATTCATTGGTCGCCGGAAGTTCACATATTTTTAATAGAACTGAGCCCCGTACGGATATTTGTTGCCGCCATAATGCGGGGGTAGAAGTTCAGAGGAGAGCCCAAAATTATTGAAATTTAACAATCATGCAACCAAACTAATGTTTACTGTTTATTTAGTTCTGTGTATAAAGATACTCCACGAGCAGAAAGTTAAACTGCATAAGACACTACTGTGACATAAAATCAATTCATTTTTGTGAGAATATTGACAAAAAAATCCATACATTTTAATAATATTAAAAATTATTTTTATACAACGGACACGTAAATTTAGTCGTAAACGGTAAAGAAAGTCGTGCAAACGACAACATAGATGATAGTGGACACAGCTTTTCCGGTCTCTACCTACCACTTTCTGAACTTTCTCGGGTTAAATCACATCTTTAACGTCCTCTTTTAGAATAAAGCAGATATCATTTTGTGTTATCAAACGTTCTTGTTTGACTAAGCCTAGATATCCAACCTCAAACCTTTGTGATTATATAATAATTAATAAAAGATAACAGATTGTGGCTCGCCATCCATCTGTGTACACAACATAACCCGGAACTAGTACCTTTGGGGGCGCAGACATGCGCCATTGCAGCTGTTGCACAAAAAACAAAAACTACTCTTCTCCAAATATAATCCAGATGGGTTGAACGGGGTATCTTTATCCAAATTAAAACTTCTTTTAAATGAACTTTTTTTTTGGGGGGGGGGGTGGGTGGGTAAAAAGGCCGTAACAACACATGTTTTGCCATCATATATTGTTTCAGTGTTTCTGTAATAAACACTTTGGTGAGTACCGGCACCTTTGTTTTAAACCATTCTGCCACTTTGTGGCGAGTACTGGTACAATGTTTCCGTAGAAGAAACCCCTGCTGCTGCTGCTGCTACTACTACTACTACTACTACTGCTGCTGCTGCTTCTGCTACTACTATTACTGCAATTACTAATGTTGCTGCTGCTACTACTACTAAGACACTTGGGGGGGGGGGGGGGATTGCCTAGTTTGTCATGTATCTTTGTACACTTGTTACCAAAGCGATTTCCATGCCATTTGCAGGTTACATGTTCGAATCACGACAGGGTAACCATAGCTTGCAATCTTTATGATGTAAAGAACGGAAAGACAGTTTGGAAATTGAGGGGCAGTGTATATACCCAGTTTATGGATTATTTAAGGGTTCGAGACAAGTCAAGAGGAAAGAACCAACTTCTTCTATAGGACGTCAATCGCTTCATTTCGGCCACATAATTGACAAGGTCAGTGCTTTTCATGTGGTTTATCACACGCCGAACAGGCGACTCATGAGAATTGCCGAAGCATTAACAATTTAAATCAACAACACTATCTTTCCACCCATTAATGAAAAACAAAACAAAAATATCGACCTTATTCAAACTACTGCTAGCAGTATGGGCTATAATTGTGGTCTGGTTTCCTTGTGCTAATTAGGTTGTTTAAGAAATGTTAAATTTCACCAAAAGTAGTGGCTTGGACCGGTACTCTAGTACCTAGTGAGGGTTGTTGGGAAGGGGAGCTGTTATGCACTATGCAAACTTACACACAAATATAGACATACATGCCCGGTTCGCTAGAGCAGTTGGCTAAACCTGACTGTGCGGCGACCGATTGACGAACTCCTTATGGTCCGGGTTCACGCCCGTGGGTAGACAGAAAAGCCACATTCCTCCAAGATTTACGGTATCTTTCATGGAATCAAGGCAGAAGGGTTGCGATATCCATAGTACCGAGCCAGGGGGTTAACAACTCATGGTTTCTGGATACTAAACAAACAAAATTGACGTACATGTACAATTACATGTATATATACATAACATACCGTATGCACGTCTAGGTGGTAATGCACACATACTTGTTTGCATACACACACATTACATTTACACACACACGTGCACGCCCGAGTGGGAATTCATGTATATGTGTCTGCACACATACACACACACACACACACACACACACACACACACACACACACACATGAATATGTATACACTCAAGACAGCCGCCGTGGTATAGCGGCCTGACGGTCTCCTTTTGGTCGGGAGACCATAAGCTCAAATCCTGACGGAGCCTGAATGTTATTTTTTTAATGACCCTAGCTCCCAGGTCAACCCAGCCTTAAATAGGTACTAGTGTTGTATCTGATATACCTTATAGTTTTGCCCATTTCATTTTATTTGCACATTGGTTACTAGTCTGGGTCTTTGGTTTGTATATGTGA
>CAJHNH020000970.1:210000-211785 GCA_905116865.2 Candidula unifasciata | reverse complement strand
ACCCTAGTACAAATGGCGTCGTCGGCAGGATTGGTGGCCACAAGATATTTTGTGTCTTGTCTAGTTAGTTCTGGTAATTCTAGCGATTTATAGTTTTAGATTGGTTTTTAATGGCGCCCACGTGTATGGCTCCTTTATCGCAGATTTTGGGTATGGTATTTCTCGCTTTTCAAGTTCTCCGACAGTTGTCGAGTTAGTGTATTTTTTCAGTTATTGGTAGAGAAGGTGGCTAGTAGTTTTCCTCGAGTAGGTGTGAATCTTGGATTTAGAAATAGCTAGCTGACCCAGTGGGGCAGATTCAGTTGAAACTCCTAAGCAAGATGGTCTACCACAACCTAGTTAGAGAGTGCTGCAACATGTCACAGGCGTTCTCTTTGTCAGAATGAAAACATAAATGCAAGACATCGCAGAAACCAAAGAACAGAGCGGGACAGGAAAGTCTACCAGAACAACACAATTGTAAATGAAAAGTGACCTACTCTATTGGCGAGACTAATGTCGAACTAACCGATATTCCTGCTCATGTTTGGACGTACTGCGGAAGAATATTGTCCTATCGTATATTCGTATAGACCGAGGTTCACGCGATAAGTCATGTGGTTCATGTCAAGTGGCGTGTCTTGGATCAAGGTTGGTAATAATGGACCACCACGGGTTTCTGTTCTCGGTAGTGGGTGTTCGCTCTGGCAGACTCTTTATCGACAAACTGTTAATGCTATCTTCCTGCTTATATCGTTGCCAATATTTATCATTCTAGATTTTCCCGTCTCTCTAGCGTAGTTGGCTAAACCAGATTGCGCGGTGAGCGGGAAACGAACTCCTTGTGGTCCGGGTTCACTCCCGGGGGTAGGCAGAAAAGCCACATTTGTCCCAGATTTAAGGTATTTAAAATGGAATCAAGGCCGAAAGGTTGCGATATCCATAATACCGAGCCTAAGGGTTAACAACTCATGGCTTCTAGATACTAAAACATAAAACATTATTCTAGATTATTGTATCATTCTATACGCTGATGAAGGTTACCTCTTTCAAAATTAAACAATATGTTTAAAACCTTACTAACTTTGCTTGGAAATATAATTAATCTGTTATGACCTCGTGAATAAAAAGCACATTTATTAGGCACACGTGTTAATTGTATCTGTGGTCAATTGTACTTCTTCCTTTTTTTCTCTCCGCGATTCGTCACCTGCACCCGCAACTCCGTATTAAGAAAGAGATAGTTCTGTCTTTACGGCTACCCTGGTAAAAACAGACTGTCGTGTTTGATCGTTGTTGAAATCGTACATCAGTTATAAAGGATTCACTTATTTGCTTCATTTATGTAATTGTTACTGTAATATGCACCTGACGAGATACAGCGAAATATGCCAGGAAATAAAATGTGCAATCTATTGTTTGTGCCTACTTAGTTCCATTTTTTTTTTTAATAGACCTAAAACATTGTGAGTGGATTCCTTTGTTTTGTGGTAATCATTTTTTAAACCTAGTGCGCCACTGACAACTTATTCTTATTTAGGTCTACATTTTCAGGGTCTAAGCTCCACTTTCCAACCTTTTTTAGGGTGGGGGGGGGGGGAATTGGGGGTTGCTCTGTGGCTCAGTAGATAATGATAACGTTTGACAAACATCAGCATACCATATTCACACAGCCTCAGTAGATAATGATAACGTTTGACAAACATCAGCATACCATATTCACACAGCCTCAGTGGATAATGATAACGTTTGACAAACATCAGCATACCATATTCACACAGTCTCAGTGGATAATGATAACGTTTG
>CAJHNH020000970.1:202500-207500 GCA_905116865.2 Candidula unifasciata | reverse complement strand
GTTGGAGGTGTCTTCAGCGGGCGGGCAAGAAGAGGGCAGCATCCATGTGGTAGTGGTAAACAGGCGGCTGTGAGCCTTTGAATTCATCCTTATGCTTTTTCTCCAAATTCAGAATTTTGAGATTTGATTTGGAAGACACAAAGCGACTGCCTTATTTACCAACGCCAGACCTGGAAAATGTCAGAAAAAAAATTACAATACCTGAAATAAGATTCCTACCGTGGGCTCTCAATATAACAATAAAAGATATGATCAAAAACGATATGATTTGAAGGGAAACTGTGGTAGCAGCAGCTTTGGGTGTCATTAGAAGAAAACAGGGGAAATGGTTTGGCCACTATACGCGGATGTCAGCAGACAGTACACCACAGCAAGCAATGATGTACAGGCCAGACGGGAAGCGGAGAAGAAGCCGACCTTGCAAACGTTGGATAGAGGGAATTACAGAGTCCCTGAGAATCCTAATTTTTGAAGCACACAGACGGGTTTTTTCTTGTAAATATTACTTTCCCTCGACACCACAAAGCACAAAAGGGTCAGGATGAGACGAAATGAAAGCGACTGCATGATGCTACATTTATCGCAGGCACTCAGTAGCGGCGGTTTAGAAATAGAGCATGCCCGGTATCTTGGTGTACTCGCATCTGTCTGCCAGGTATCTTGGTGCACTCCCATCTGTCTGCCAGGTATCTTGGTGCACTCCCATCTGTCTGCCAGGTATCTTGGTGCACTCCCATCTGTCTGCCAGGTATCTTGGTGCACTCCCATCTGTCTGCCCGGTATGTTGGTGCACTGCCATCTGTCTGCCAGGTATCTTGCTGCACTCCCATCTGTCTGCCCGGCATCTTAGTGCACTCCCATCTGTCTGCACGGTATCTTGTTGCACTTCCATCTGCTGCCCGGTATCTTGGTGCACTCCTGTCTGTCTGCCCGGTATCTTGTTGCACTTCCATCTGCTGCCCGGTATCTTGGTGCACTCCCGTCTGTCTGCCCGGTATCTTGGTGCACTCCCATCTGTCTGCCCGGTATCTTGGTGCACTCCCATCGGTCTGCCGGGTATCTTGGTGCACTCCCATCTGTCTGCCCGGCATCTTGGTGCACTCCCATCTTTCTGTCCGGTATCTTGGTGCACTTCCATCTTTCTGCCCGGTATCTTGGTGCACTTCCATCTGTCTGCCCGGTATCTTGGTGCACTCCTATCTGTCTGCCTCGGTTTCATTCACGGAATATTCGGACTCTGTCATCGTTACTTAATACTGACGCACTGAAAATTCCGGACCAACCTTAAAAAGACAAACTCATTTGGCTTGGATGGTGTCAGCAATCGAATTCTTCGATGTGCTGCACCAGAGATAAGCGATTCCTTAACTTTCAAATATAATCAGTGTCTTGTCAAGAACTACTTTCCCTCCACATTTAAAGTTGCAAAAGTTCATCCTCAACTGATAAAACTTCTGTGGGTGACTATAGACGAATTTCTTTAGTATCATCACTATCAAAACCATTAGATAAACACATACATAAAATAACATTTCAAGATTTAAATAACAACAATCTAATCATCGATAGTCAGTCAGGGTTCAGGCCTTAATACTCTTGTCATACTGCTTTGACAAAAATGACAGACAACTGGCACGTTAACATCAACAATGTCAAAATGGGTGGAGCAGTTTTTGTTGATTTTGAGAAAGTGTTCGATGTGGTTGATCATGATATTTTAATTAACAAATTAATTACCTTAAAAACTAACAACAATTTAGTAAAATAATAAAGTCATTCTTGTCTGATTGACGACAAGTAGTTTCCTTTGAGAACTGCCTTTCAGATTCCACACAGCTAAACATAGGCGTTCCTCAGGATTCAATACTAGGACCATTGTTTTTTGCCACATATATTAATGACTTTCCGTTACACCTCAGCATAACATGTGACCTATTTGCAGATGACTGTACTATATATACTAATCATGAGAACTATGATGAGTTAGGACGTTCATTGCAGAATGAACTAGATAAGCTTATTAAATGGAGTAATGCTAATCGCATGCAAATTAACATAACTAAAACTAAATCTATGGTAATAGCAACCGGACAAAAGTTACAGGCATTAGACATAAACAAGCCTCAGCTTGAGCTCTATGTTGACAAATTACCTATTTGTAATGTTAATGAACACAAGGTCTGCAAGGTGTGGACTGTGCCTGGCTCTGCATCCAGCAGGGTTGGGGTCGGCTAGCTTCTCTTAGGAGAGGTGAAAAGTGAAAATTAGTAGCCTGCCGATGACCCACAGTACACATAAGTCAACCTCTCCTCCCAGTGGTGCAGACCGGGAAACTGTGGCCGTGAGGCCACAGGCGAACGAGGCTCTGGCTCGTCAGATGGGATGGGGTCCATCTGGTCAGATTTTCCCTTAAACTGCGACTGGCCTAGCAAGCCGGCAGTGGATTTTTTATTGCTACGAAAACTAGAAAGGAGATAAATAAACGGACAGCCCCAAACGGAAAATGGACTGGAAACGTTAAAGGACGACGAGACAGAAAAAAACGACTTACATAGGCACATGGAACATATGTGGTATTGCCAACAAAGAGCCACAAATAGTGGATTTCATGAAAAGAAAAAATATACACGTCATGGGTCTTGCGGATACAAGAAAGAAAGGATATAATACAAAAGAAATACATGAAAATTATGTTTTATTATGGAGCGGAGTACCCCACTAAAGATAGGGCAAAACATGGTGTCGGATTTATACTTCATCCCGAGACAGCAAAATTAATAACAGGAACAGAATTTATATCAGAAAGAATTATTTTAATCAAGTTGACAGAAGGAAGTAAAACTACAACGATTATTCAGATATATGCACCTTGCAACGATAGTTATTCTGAAGAAGAAAAAGAAGACTTTTACGAGAGACTTACGGACACCATCAATAATGTTAAAGAGAAAGAGGACATCATAGTAATGGGAGATTTTAATGGTAGGGTAGGTAAAAGAAGATCACCATGGGAGAGATACCTTGGCCCATTCAGCGACACAACCACAGATTGTAATAGAAATGGAGAACACCTGCTAAACTTGTGTGCTGAACAAGATCTCTACATTACCAACACATTCTACCAACATCGCCAAAGTCAGGTTAAAACGTGGTACAAGTGGAACAACTTAGATCAAGCGTCACAAATTGATTTTATACTAGTCAGACAACGGCAGAAGAGGAAGGTAAGAGACTCAAAAGCTGTCCCAAATGCGGGACTGGATTCAGACCATCGCCCAGTAGTTATGAACATATGCAACTCAAGTAGAAACAGTCTACATAAACAGAAACGTGAAGAAATCATCAACACTAAGAAATTAGAGGAAGAGAATATCAAACATGAATTTGAACTGGAAATAACAAAGGCTTTTGCAGATATTGCCAAGGAACCAGTAAGAATTGAAGAAGAATGGGATTATTATAAATCAACCATCACGAAGATATTAAAAGACAAGTGTGGTACCAGAAAGACGGGCAAAGGCAAGAAAAAGGGTACCGCTTGGTGGAATGAAGAAGTCAAAGAAGCAGTGTCAAATAAAAAGAAGATGTTTCAAATATGGTTAAAAACAAAAGACGAAAAGGATTACATTAGGTACAGACTAACTCGAAGAGACACCAAGAGAACAATAAAGAAATCCAAAGAGGAATCATGGAAAAAGTATGGTGAACACCTAACACAGCTATGTACAGAATCATCAAGAGACTTCTATAAGAGTGTGAAAGCGATGCGATTAAGAGAAGAAAGCTTCAATCCAACATCAGTCATAAACGATAAAAATGGAAAAACCATTATTCAGCCAAAAAGAAATTAAAAAAAGATGGGAGGAATATTTTAAAGAACTTTTGAACCCGTCGGGAGTACATGAAACAGCAGAATTCCATTCAAGGGCTCCAGATCATCTAGAACCACATATCCTGCGGGATGAAGTAGAGAAAGTTATCAAAACAAGTAAAAGACACAAAGCAGCTGGTATCGACGGAATAACAACAGAAGTCATCCAGGCTGGAGGGGACACTATGATCACCTGGCTGGAGAGAATTTTCAATAGAGCATGGGCAGAGAGAAAGGTACCAGTGGATTGGCAAAGATCAGTTGTAGTACCTATCTGGAAGAAAAAAAGGAAACAAGAGAGAATGTGGAACTTATAGAGGAATATCTTTACTAAGTCATGTGGGGAAAATGTATGCAAAGATCTTAGAAGGTAGGACAAGAGCAAAGGTTGAACCTCTACTGAGTAAAGCACAATTCGGTTTCAGGAAAGGGCGAGGTTGCACTGATGCCATATTTGCACTAAGACAAGTCTGTGAAAAGACACTCGAATACGATAAAGAGCTGAACGTGGTCTTTGTAGATCAAGAGAAGGCATTCGACCGTGTAGACAGAGATGTGCTGTGGAGAATTCTTGACGATTACGGAGTGCAGGGTCAATTATTAGACAACATCAGAGCCCTCTATGAAAAAAGTGAAAATGCAGTAAGAACATCTAGTGGTCTTTCTGAATGGTTCAAAGTCACAACTGGTGTCAGACAAGGATGTGTACTGTCACCATTACTTTTCATAACATACATGGATAAGATCACTGTAGAAGCAAACCCAGACGTGTATGCTATAAACGAATTACTTTTTGCTGATGATCAAAGCATACTGTATCAAAATGAATATGATCTACAGGAACATCTGACTACTCTCAACAACAGCTGTTTACAACATAATATGAGAATCAGTACAGAAAAAAACAGAAGTTATGAAGATCAGCAGAACACACAGGCCACTGAATATAAATGTTGGAAGTGCCAAAATCAAGCAAACCAAAGAGTTCAAATACTTGGGCAGTATATTTACAGAGGATGGAAGAATGGACAGAGAGATAGAAACAAGAATACAGAAAGCAAATGCTGTCACATACCAACCATCACCTCTGCTTAAACATCCAGATATAACCATGAAGACCAAAAGACAA